>ML108642.1:389-51061 GCA_003697995.1 Taxidea taxus jeffersonii
CATCAATCATCTATCCACACATCCATGAACCTATCCATCCATCTGTCTATCCACCCATCCATCCACCCATCCATTTGCCCATCCATCCATCTATCCATCCATCCACATACCCATCAATCTAGTCATCATCCATCTATCCACTCATCCACCCATATACCCACTTATCCATCCATCCATCATCCATCCTGCTTCCTACTTTTCTTCATTCACTTTTCTTTCATTAGTACTTTTCTCCATCATTAAGTATTTTAGTTTCTTTTTAAGTCATTCGGTCTTTTCTTTCTTCATGGTTCATAAGCTTGTAGCCCAAGAAGATGAAAGAGAAAACTCTCATGGTCCAGTAGGCTGAAGAAGTAGGAACCTGTCCTCTTGTTCAAATATTCTCCACACACACACACACACACTCACACACACACACACAAACAAACTCACACACACTCACACACTCACAGAGTGCTGTCTTGATGAAATGTGCGATAGGCAGTGGGGCCAAGGTTAGGGTGGGGAGAAAGGGTAAGGGGGTAGCCTCCATGGCTCCTAGGTGACCCTGGATAGAGAACTGCTCTGACTTACAGAGAAGGCAGCCTCCAAATGCCTTGAGCCCCTATCTGCTTCATGTGGCTCAGCCCAGCAAAGGGAGAGGACCAAAGGTGGTGGGGTTAGGGTGTTGTGAGGAAGCTGGGATTGGTTTGGGGATGGGACCAAGATAAGGACTGAAGCTTTCTTTCTAGGTTCCTCCAGAATCCACTGGCTAGATCCTTCTGTCCTGTGTCCCATTTCTCTTTTGAGGCGAGGTAGCAGGGGGAGGATGGGGGAGGAGAAGAAGACAGCCTTAGTTAACCTCAGAAGCAAAACCATCAGAATAGCCAGTTACATTCAGGAAGGGCGTATAGACACCTGTGGGAAGCAGGGAAGCAGCAGCACGTGAGATCCTACCTGCCAGGCACAGAGCAAGGCAGTGGCCCTACCTGCCACTCCCCTCCATTACTGTCACACCACACACCCCTGCTGTCTTCTGCACATCCACACAGCTGCCCCTGCTGCAGGTTCCAACACCCAAGTCTCTCCCACACCTGTTGGGGGGACGTGGGTACCTTGGAGAGGGCTGTAGGCAGCTCTGTGTTCCCAGACAGCCCCTCCCTGCCAGCCGGCAGGACCAGATAGTGGTCCTACTAGGACTTACTAGGACAGATAGTAGGTCCCACCTACTCTCAACTTCCCAGGTTGGAGGTGGCTAACAGATGGAGTTTGGGCAGGACTGGCCTGGCCCCAGGAAAGGATGAGGGGCTTTCTTCTCCACCTCCCAGCCTCACCTCTTGTCTGCCTGTGTCTGGCACCACAGGGCTGTGTTGGCCAGCAGGGTTAGGAGGCCTGATTTCTTCAATTCCCTGGTCACCTGGCCACCCCCTACCCCACATAGGCCCTGGCTCGTCTCTCTAGCCCCATGGGGGTGGGGGAGGGGTGGGGCCTGGGGGCCTGTGGCTGTGTACTACCACCCACTAGGAGAGGTTTGAGAACTCCTTTTGCTGGTTGTCCCAGATCCCCAGTCTCCAAGAAGGTGTTAGAAGCCCCTAGAAGGATTTCTTGATAGGAAAGGGCTGGGTGGGGCCTGGGAGAGATGTCTCTAGAAGGAATCAGCTTGTTCTGACAGTACCACATCCTATTTCTGCCTTTGGGGAGGTCTCTGGGGGTGTCTTCTTAGCCAGCCCTATTCTGGAGGGACCCCAGGAAGTACCAACCTCGCCCCGATGGGAACCCGCAGGTTCAGAGCCATCTGGCCGAGCTGCATGATATTAGCAAGCGCCTCCAAGGGGCAACTCGGACACCCTGGGTCCCCGAGGACTTGTCAGGCCCCCAACACCCTAACTTTGTGCCCGCAGGGGAAACAGGCTCCCCAGAGAGGGCCCCTGCAGGGGAGCAACCCCAGGAGACAGGCCTCCCCGCGAGGGCCAGTTTCTCTTAACAATACACTCAGTCCATCGAAGCTTTGGTTTCTCCCTGCGAAGGCCTCACTGGCCGGGAAGTGAGAACCTCTGTCTGAAGAGCTTGATGGAGGCTGACCCGTGGGGAAACTGAGGCCTCAGGGGGCGGGGCTTACTGGTTCCAGAAAAAGGTGCTGGACATGTCTCCCTGACCCTGTGCTCACATCCTCCTCACCCGGGCCCTGAACTCAGACCCTAGGAGTGCAGAGCCCAAGCTCTCAGCCAGGCCGCTGGAACTCTCATCTTCCTGACGGAGGGCTCACCTGCCATTTGACCCCCTCCCAGAGAAACCTAGGCAGAGGCAGGCTGCTGGGGTCTGCAGTGCCACCCTGTCTGCAGCCTGCCCCATTCTGTTCCCTGGGACCCTCCTGGCACTGCCCCCACGCGGCTCCAGCATTGTTTTCATGAGAAGGCAGGTGGGGGACCTGGGAGGGGGCCAGGATGCAGGGGGAGGATTTCCGGTTTCCTGAATCAGCAGGGCTGGGGGCCTGCAATGTCCCCAAGTGTGGGGTTGTGTCCTCTCCCTGTCCCCCATCTAGGGAAGGAATGTGGCAGGGCCCAGATGGAAAGCAGGAGGAAGCCAGTGACACCCGCCAGCCCCAGCACAGGAGGAGGCATCCATCATCCGGGCTGAGCTCAGCCTCCCCCTCTCCGGGGAACTTCCGGGCGCCAGAGACCCCTGACCTGGAGAGAGGAAGAGAGGAGGCCCATCTGGGCATCCCTAGGCCTGACCCAGCTCTGGCTGCTGTCTTCAGGTCTGGACCCTGGGCAGGGCCACCCCCAATTCACCCACCCTTCAGCCTGCCACCAAGGCAGGGTCCTGGTTCCAGCCTCCCTCCTTAGTGGCCTTTGGCACCGCCTGCTGCCCCGTGCTATACGTCCTGGCTCTACCAGGTGATGTCCAGCCTCCCTGGGAGGGCAAGTGGGTGCAAGGACCACCAGCATGTCTGGCTGCGTGGGGAGTTCTGACCTGTGGGGTGCCAGCCCTCCAATGCCCCAGGATCCCTCCCACCCTGGCTCCCTTAGCTGGACAGGAAGATGGAGCCCCAGTTGCTCATAGCCTCCAAGCTAGCTCAGCCCCTCATTTTGGCTGCCAGCCACCTGTAGCCCTGAGGGGACCTGTGTCCTCTCTCTTAAAGACCCTGAAGCCAGAGGGCAAGGCCAAAAGAGTCTATAGGGACAGATAGCCCAGAAAGGGACTCTGCACAGGGTGGCTCCACTGGTCATCCCTGCCCTCTCCCGCCTCTTAGCTCGGCAAAGAGAGAAGTGATGAGGGCTGCATTTCAGACTCACCTGGGACCAGGAGCCCTGCCTTGCCCAAAGGGCAGAGGGGGTCAGAAGCCTAATGGGGTAAGGAGACAATGGCTCACCCAACTGCTGACCCCATCAGGGTCATTCAGGGTCATCCAGGGCCAGAGCAGCCCAGCAAGCCTGGGGCAGGCCGAGGGGAGGTTAGAACAGGGCTCCCAGGCAGGACGAGCATTCCTGGGATAGAACCAGGGTTCCAGGACAGAACTAGGCTTCCCTGGGACAAAACCAGGATTCCCAGGACAGAACCAGGGTTCCCAGGACCAAACTAGGGTTCCCAGGACAGAACTGGGGTTCCCCAGACAGAAGCAGGGTTTCAGGACTGAACCAGGATTCCCAGGACAGAACCAGGGTTCCCTGGGGGGCCCCGACCTTGGGCAGTGCCGACATCAGGGAACCTAGGGCCGTGATTACCCAAGATGGACCAGGTGAGCTTTTGGAAATCTGGAGAGGGGCCAGGCTGTCCTGTCCTAGCTCTGCCAGGACAGCCTGGCAGAGCTAGGAAGGACGCGCCCAAAACCTGCAGTGCTCTGGCACATGCCGGGACTGGGAGGCGGCAGAGGCGCCAGGCCTCGGAGGGGAGTAAGGTCGGCATGACCAGGCAGGCCTGCAGTGGCTGCCCAGAGGCATGGAGTTTGCTGGCCCGTGGTCAGCAGTTCCACACGAGGGGTCTAGTGGACTCGTGGGGAAAGAGCATGGTGGACAAGGGCCTGGAGACCACCAGGAGAGGGCATCTTGCCACGCTGGGGAGCAGGCTGGGCTGTGGCAGGGGTGAGGCCTGTCTGCTGGTGAGGGGCAGTTCTCCTGCCGTGTGGACACAGGGAGGACCCGGCACAGCACGGTCTGACCCTGGTGAGGTTTGGGGTACACAGGGGACCTCCCAGGGGTTGGAGGTCCCAGGATTTGGACGTGTTAAACCCAGGATCCCTGGGACGTCCTGACAGCCCTCTCTCCGGGCCCCTGTGTGGAGGATCTGCCCTGCGCTCTTCAGGGGCCTGGGTCCATCCCTCCCCACAGGGTGTGCTGCATGGCCACGCCTCAGCTCCTCCAGGGAGGCCCTGCAGAGCCATGTGAACACCCCATGGCCCTGGCCAGCCCTGTGGGGCCCTACAGCTGGGCAGCCGGGGCAAGGAGATAGCATCTCGACCTGGCCTACAGGTGACAGAGGAAGGACCAACGCCCTGCCTGGGGCTCATTGCTGGGGTTGCCCCAGTCCTGGGCCCCAGTGTGAGGTTCTGACGGGGTGGCCCCATCCTGGGGGCAGTCTGAGTGGGGAGGCCCTATCCTGGGACAACCTGAGGGGAGACACCCTATCTTGGAAGTCTGAAGGGGGTGCCTCATCCTGGGACAGTTTAGGGAGGATGCACCATCCTAGGATAGTCTGAGAGGGGAGGTCCCATCCTGGACAGTCTAGGGGGCTGGCCCCATTCTGGGACAGTCTGAGGGGGGAGGCCCCGTCCTGGGACAGTCTGAAGGGGGAGGTCCCATCCTGGGACAGTCTAGGGGGCTGGCCTTGTCCTGGGACAGTCTGAAGGGGGAGGCCCTGTCCTGGGACAGTCTGAATGGGGAGACCCCTTCCTGGGGCATCTGAGAGGGCCACCTGTTGCCCAGTTGGAGGGGTGATGTCCTGTCTCAGGCAGTGGGTGTGGGGCCTGGTGGCAGGTCTTGGCTGCGGTGCCCCAGCCCCAGCAGACCTGGCCCAGCCTTGGCCATCCTGGGGGCTCCAGGGTGGGGGCTTCCCAGACCACACACCCCCACCCTGGGTTCCGGGCCTTCTCCACTCTGGACAGGAAAATCCCCGGTTCTCTTAGTCACCTTGTGAAATGAGAACTGGCCTCACCCTGGGGCTCGGTTTCATTCTGACACATTGGGGGGAATAACGTTTGCGGGGTCCCAGGCTCTGGAGCGGGTGGCAGCCCGCCTCCTGCCTCCTGCCTGCCCAGGCCTGGGCTGGGGCCACGCTGTCCCCCTCTCTTCCGTCTGCAAGACAGCTGAGGGGGGCAAGGACGGGCCAAGGAGGGAGGCGGGGGGACGGGGCCAGACGCAAGCCCTGCCCTTCTATGGACACAGAGTGGGCAGAGGAGCACGAGGACAGCGCTGACGCGAGGGCTGCCTCTGAGTGAGGCACAGCTGCTCGCCGGATGCCACAGGGTAGAAGAACACCAGGAGCTCCACAGCCCGGGCGACGGGTCCCCCGGAGACCTTCAAGGGGCCATGTGGCCTCACGGGGTCACCCGCCCTGACCCTGACCGCTCTTTCCAGACGCTGCTCAGCCTCGTACCTTGCCCCAGTGCGTGGGTCCACAAAGCCCCCAACCCAGGGCCCCCGTGGGACGGGGCAAGGAGAAGGCAACCGTCCCTCATGTGCACACGTGTGCACACGCTCACACACGTGCTCCCGCGCGAGCTCACACGCGCTCACACACGTAGACTCAGCACACGTTTCGATCGTCCCCTCCTTATGAATAAAAGCTTTGTCACAGGATCAGGTCCCCAGCCACCAGCCTCCAGCAGTGGGTCCTGGGGCTATGGGGAACCCCATCCCCTGGGGCTGCTGAGGCCAGGCCTGGGGACCCCACCCAGCCCCGCCCGGCAGCTGCCCTGGGCAGGTGACCGTGGCCCTGATGGCGCTCTCGTCTCCGGGCTTGTGCTGCTGGGTGTCTCGCCACCTCTCCCTCTGGCCTGGGGCGCCGGCTCCGTGCCTGCTGCTCACCGGGGCAGCAGCCCCCACCCACGGTCGTCCTGCGTGGGGGGCCTCTCTCCCCACTGGCCGTCCACCCCCGGCCTGCTAGAACGCGGTCAGCTGTGTCCAGAGCCGTCGGACCCCATGGCCTGGCTCAGCCCGGATGCCTGGCCTCCAGCAGCCCCCTCCCCGTCCCTGCCCGGGCTGGCACCCGACGGCTCCACGGGCTCGCTGCCCAGTCCCGGCTGCAGTGGCGTGGTGGGTCCTTTTGCCAGCGCACGGCCGCGGCCCATGACCCCCTCTCGTCCCATCTTCCGCTTCAGAACCGGCCCCAGCCGGCACCCTCAGCCTCCTCCATCGCCGCGAGGCAGGGGCAGCCTGGGGACGGGCGCCCGGCCTGGCCTCACGTGCAGCCCCCTCGGCGGCTCCTTCTGGCCCAGGCCCGTCCCTGCTGCCACCCATAGCCCCAACCCCCTCCTCAGGCTCTGGCTCACCGACCGAGGCCCGTTACTCCCAGGCCGCCTGGGCCGCGTCGGAGTCCCTGCGTCAGGTGTCCTCTCCTCCTAAAGCCCGTCCCCAGAGGCGTCCACTCGCCATGGGGTGAGACGAGGCCCCAGGAAAGTACCGTGCCGCTCCCCTCTGCTGCCCTGAGAACCCGGCAGCCCCATCCAGTACCAGATCAAGCCTCCCACCCCCACGTAAACACAGAGACCTCTGTGTGCTCGGAGCGGACCCTTACCCCGAGTCTTTTTCGGCCAGCAACTCTTCCTGCTCCTCAGAGCTGGGGTGGCTGGGAGCCTCCGCCATCGGGCTGGCGTCGGGCCGATCCGGGCCGTGCGTCTGTGCTGTGGTTCTGGGTGCTTCCTCCGGCGGCCCCAGAGCCCCTCCCCCAGCCGGGTTTCACGTCCCCTTCCGGCTGCAGGTTGAGGTTTGAGGCACACTGGAGCTGGGGTTGGGGTGTTGTTTTTAATCGGTTGATGCAAGAGGAGAGAAAAAAACGAGCCATCAGGAAGTGTTAGGCAAGTTGCAAGAGCAGGGGTGAGAGAGGGGGGCCCTGGGAAGGCAGAGGTGGGTGCAGGGGCTGGGACAGGGTCCGCACGCCTGCGCAGGAGTCCCCCACGCTCCTCCCAAATCCCCTGCAGGCCTGGCCTCAAAGTCTCTTAGTGCTGGGCCTCCAGGGGAGACGCCGTGGCCTCTCTGAACTGAGTTCTCCTGGGGGTTTGCTGAGCTGAGCACAGGCGCACCTGCTCTCCGAGCCTCCGGCCTCGAGCCTCAGGCCTCGCTCAGAGCCCTGCTGGCTGGTCTGAGCTCCTCAGGGGACTGACCGCTGGGGCTGTGCGGGAAACGCCCCACATCTGCTCCGCGCCTCCTTTACTTTCCTAAACTGTTGGGCTCCCCCCTCTCCGCACTGCCCTTCCCCCGGCCCCCTGACCTCCAGACTCGGGGAGCTTGGAGCGGACCACGCCCAGGCAGCGTCACCAGGCTCTGGAGACAGGAGCCTCAGGGACTCCCCCGGGAGGCACTGGTTGGACAAGGGGACGGACTGAGGCCACGTCCACCTTTCACGGTCCTTGGCTGCTGGGGGTCACCGGACCAGGGACTCAAGAAACCAGGGAGGGGTGGCAGGTGACTGTGAGGACCAGAACCCAGAACTGACCGTGGAGGCGTCAGAGAATGCCCTGGCAAGCAGGGCTGACTCCCGGGCCTCGAGAAGGAAAGGAGGGAGTGCCGGGCCATCTCGCCATACGCTGGTCAGCCATGGGCCTTGCCACCCGGTTGGACGGGACCTGCAGAGGCTCCCAAGAGGCCCAGCCCACCTGCTTAATCCCCTCCCCGAACCTGGCACGTGTGCTCCCCAGAGACCCCAGGGCCCTCCAGGCTGTGTTGCCCTCCCTCTCTGCCTACCCGCAGCCCCCAAGGCCCGGAGGCAGCCCGATCCTGATCCCTCCTGGTGGGGGTTAAACTGTATCCCCCCAAATTCCTCAGGGAAGTCCTGACCCCCAGGATCTCAGAGCAGGACCTGATTTGGGAATAGGGTTCTTGCAGGTGAGGTCCTCGGGGTGCGCCCCTCCTCTGATATGACTGTGTCCTTATGGAAAGAGAAGCGTGAGCTGGAGTCGCTCGAGGGAGAGGCCACGTGAGGTTGGAGATGGAGGCCGGTGGGGTGTGGGTGGGGGTGTCTACAAGCCAGGGGACTTCAAGGGAGCCAGGAGACCACCAGCAGGGGACAGACCCAGAACGATCTCTCCTAGCCTCAGAGGGGACCCACCGCCCACACCTAGAGCTGGGCCTTCCAGCCTCAGGGACAGGGAGGGATGAGACATTTCCACTATCTAAGCTGCTCTGCACGTGGGACTCTGCCCTCCCCCCGCCCCTTCCCCGCCTCCCCAGCACCTGCTGGGGCCCAAGGGCAGGAGGCGATTAATCCCCTTCTTTGGGGGTGCCAGATGGGGCCACAAGACCCAGGGATGCTCTGTGGAGCCTGGGGGTACATCGGCCACCCAGTGAGGAGTCTGGAAGGGAGGGGCTCAGACACTGCCGCCCCCTCCCCCGCAGAGTCACCTAGGCCCCCCTTACCACTCCACATTGCGCCGGGGACACGGAGGTCAGCGCAGGTGGGACTCATCTGGCCCCGTGTCCCGCCCCCGAGATCTGCTCTGCTCCCTGCCCCCCGCCCCAGAGTCGTCCAGCCCTGGCCGCCAGGCTCCCCTGCCCCCTGCACCTCCCTTCACAGACAGCGCCTCCCTGTCCCTCGTTGTGTTCAAAGTGCAGGAGGGTGGCATGGGGGAGGGAAAGGCTTTGTCTCATCCGTCCTCATGCATCCAAACCCTCCGCCCTGGCCACGTCCGGTGACACGGAGTGGCAGAGTGAAGCCACAAGCGGGTCCCAGGCCGCGCTGGAGCGAGCTCTGCCGGCGGCCGGTGGGAGCTGGGCGGCTTCCGACACCGGACGTTCTGAGCCGGGGAGCACCAGGCCTCGAGGGCCAGGCCGGGAGGTCTGTGCAGGGCAGGCAGCACGGAAGTCCGGGAGGGAGGGGACACGGACTCCAGGCTGTCGGTGGGATACCAAGGCCACTGTCGTGGGGCAGTGGGATCTGTGGGCAAGGTCACCTCAGAGGCCCAGTGGGACGGGTTTCCTAGGGCAGGAGGCACCAGGACCACATGCTCAGTGACATCGGGTGACAAGACAGGAGGGAGGGGCTGGAAGGGTGGACGGAGCGAGCGAGGAGAGGTCAACAACGGGGAAGTGGTCAACACGCAGAGCAGGTCAGGCCAGGGAAGGACGAAGGCTGGTCGGCATTGGAGACCCGGCAGGGCACGGGGGTGCAACGAGGCCTGCGGAGGCCTGAGCTCAAGCCACCACTCGTGGAGGGGGTGTCACCACGGGCCATGTGGAAAGGCTGGGGATTGGGGGCGGATGGGGCGGCCGGCGTCGCGGGTGGGAGCCTGGGGCAACGGGAAAGGGGTTCTGAGGGCCCAGGAGGGTGCACCGAGCGAGTGAAGAACGTGACCGTGTGCAGACTGTCGAGGGCCCAGCGGCGCCCTTACGAGTCCAGGCCCGGGGGCACGGCCGGCCGTACAGGAGCTGGGGGCTTTGCAGGGGCTAGAGGGCAGACAGGGTCACTGCGCCCTGACTCAGTGATGGGGGTCCTTTCAGGAAGAGGGGATCGGGACCCATGGAGGGACGAGCCTGTGAGGACAAGGGAAGAGCACAGCCGTCCACACACGAGAAGAGAGGCCTGGGGTCGGGAGCCCTGCCCTGCCCGCACCTGCATCCTGGGCATTGGCCTCTGGGTCCGCGGGACAGAGAGCGTCTGGATTTGAGTCACCCGGTCCGTGGTCCTGCCTTACGCTGCCCCAGGACACTGATGCGGGGAGCTGTTACTCAGGGAAGGCGGAGCTCAGGGGCTCCGTCCCTACTCCAGTCCAGCCCTGAAGCCACCGTGGGATCAGAGGGGGCTCTGCTGCTGTTCTAGGACCCCAGGCCTCTGCTCCCCAAGGACCTCAGAGTCCCCGGCTGGCAGGGGAGGGTCAGAGAGACCGGGAGGAAGGCTGGGGTTTCCAGAGGCCAGGCTGGACACACACAGCAGCGAGAGCTCAGGGTCAGGGCCTCACCTGTCCCCAAGGTACGTGCCCGGGAGGGGGAGGGTGGCAGTGCGGTGGGCAGCCAGCCAGCTCCTGTCTCAGCCCCCGGCAAGATACGGGAGCGGGGCGGTGAGGGGTCAGGGTGCCCAGGGTGCTCTGGGGCTCCAGGTGGGGAGGTCAGTAAGCTCAGGCACGAAGCAGGGAGAGTCTGGGTGGGACACAATCCCAGACACGGATGCCCTGGGCTGGAGGCGCGAGGGAGACCCAAGTGCCGGGGCGGCGGTGTGAGTGCACCGAGCTCGCCCAGGCTGGGTGCCCGGAGTGTCTTTCACACGGAGCAGTGTCCAGGGGCCAATCCCTCCATGGGCAGCCACAGACACTGGGAGGGTTTGTTGTGGGGTCCCCCTCCCTCCATCACGGCGAGCTGGGTCCCGGAGTCTGGGTGTGCGGAAAGTGAGGAGGGGGCCCCCTGCGCTGCTGGGGACGGGTGGGGACAGGACTTCTGAAGGGGCCGGGGCAGACAAGTTGGGGACACCAAGCAGAGGTCCCCACTCACCTGGCTGTCCAGTGAGGCAGGTGTTCTCCTCTCCCATTTTACAGATGGGGAAGGCGAAACCAGATCTGGAGCCCCGGGGCCCAGTGAGGACGGAAGGGACAGCCAAGCGGAGGAGGAGGGGTGCGGCACTTGTGGGAAGGGTGGCAGGCATTGGGTTCTGCTCTGTGGCCTCTGATTTGGAGGATGAGGGCTGAGGTCACTGATGTGTGAGAGGGTCCTTGGGGGGGCCTGCTGGGGCAGAGGTAGGGGTCAGCATGGGCGTGGACTGGTACCCGTCTGCCCCTGGAGTTGCCAGAAATCCCCTCCGGAGCAAGAGGGTGGGTGCAGGGCAGGAGGGCCCCCTCCCCAAGGCTGGGGTCCCAGGTGACCGTGGGTGGGCACAGGGGGGCAGAAGCTGTCTGGAGCGTCTTCCCATGGGCTGGGCCTCCTCCAAGGATGAAGGCTTTGAGTCCAGCAAGGACGCTGGTGATTGGGGTGGTTGGGAGATGGGGAGCAGTGGGGGCCCTAGCGGATGTCAGGGGTCTCAGGCAGCCAGGGGGGCGAGGAAGTGTGTGCACTCTGGAGGCCAGTTTGGACAGTGGACACCCAAACTCCTGTGTCCCCCCGAGGGCCTACCTCCCCTCCAGTGATGGTTGTCCAGCCCTCGGGGCTGAGGGCTCATAGAAGCCTTCCTGGAGATGACATCGAGGGTGGCGTGGAGGTGGCCGCAGGACAGCCCAGAGATGTTTCTAGGCCGGGGGCTGAGGTGGGTGTGGCATCTGTGGGGCTGGGGTGAGCCTCTGGGGCCCCCCACAAGCTTGCCATCCAGTGATGAGATGCCCCCTTCTCCGATTTTAGGGTGGGGGAAACTGAGGCCCAGCAGCCCGTCTGGAGGAGTCAGGGGAGCAGGAACAGGACAGGGGGGACAGGGAGGCCCCATAAGGGGCAAAGGCAGGTCTGGGCCCAGACGGAGCTGGTGCTCAGGGACCAAGGAGAGGACAGTTTGCGGGGATGAGGCAGGCCGGGAAGAGGGCTGGGCCGCTGTGGGCAGACGCTCCCTCACAGAGGGACTCTGGCTCCAGGGCTCCACACGGGCTTCCCCTGGGCCAGCAGGGGTGGAGGTGAAGAGGGCTGGGAAACCCCTCCAAGTCCGGTCATATATGGGAAAGCCCCTGGACCACGCCCATCCCAGTCCCCCCGGCTCCAAGGTGGCATGGCCCCCCTGCCCTGTCTTCTGGGCCCGCCCCCACTCACCCCCTCACTGCCGCCTCGACCAGGGAGGGGTGCAGCTCGGCGCTGTGGTCCTTGGCCCCAGTGCTTGCTTGACATGGCCACATCCCACGGGACGTGCCTTCATGTTTGCTCAAGCGTCTCATTGTTTCGATGCACAAAGAGAAGTTTCACGTTGGAGAAATTACTTCGAACTTACAGGAAAGTTTCGAGAAGAAGAAGAGGAAGAAGGGGTGTCTGGGGGGCTCAGTGGGTTAAGCCTCTGCCTTTGGCTCAGGTCATGATCTCGGGGCCTGGGATGCAGCCCCGCGTCGGGCTCCCTGCTCAGTGGGGAGCCTGCTTGTCCCTCTCCCACTCCCCCTGCTCGTGTTCCCTCTCGCTGTCAAATACATAAAATATTACGAGAAGGAGAACACAGAGGAGACCCGCACACCCCCTACCATCCACCCTGGCTCCTCAGGGCCCGAGCACCGTGCGGCCTGCTTCCTGGAGATGGGGCGCGGGTGTCCTGCCTGCCCGCGGCACAGACCTGGACGCAGTCCATTCGGCACAAAACCCCACTTCTGTTGCACCTGCCGCACAGCGTCCTTGTCACCCGCTGCCTCTCCTGTGTCATTGCCCCCCCAACCCCCTGCCCACTCAGTGCTCAGCCCCTCCTCTATGAGGCCCTCCATGCAGGGTGTCGTCGGGGACCAAGGCCTGGGTGCTGGGGTCCTCTGTGCCTCTCGGCCTTGTGGCCTGTAGACAGGGAAATGGCTGTGGGCACGAACCTGCCCCACGCAGGGGCACCCTCCCCAGCCACACCCCAGCTGAGGTCCCCCAGGGGGACACCTGACCTCCAGCTTCACCCACTGCGCAGGCCCATCCCCTGCACCTTGGCTGCCCTCCTCCTCCCTTTGGGGGTCCTTCCTGGGCAGCATGTGGCTGGGAACTCCGGGAGCAGCGTCCTCTGCCCTCCTCTGCCTGCCCATTGTCTGGGCATCACTCACTTCTGAGGACGCCCAGACCCTCCTCTCCAGCCTGGACCCCTGCATCCAGCAAGCCCACAGCCCAGAGCCAGCCCCGCACCTGCTCTGACCCCCTTCCCTGGAGAACAGCCCCCAGCCTGGTCCCCCTCAGCAGGGGCCTGGGCATCCCACCTGCCTTGTCTACCAAGTCCTTTCATACATCTCCCCGTCTGCCACTGCCCTCCCTCCCAGGAGGTGGCCATGTTTCCTCTACCACTCCGGCCCTGCGAAGATGGTTCTAGAACGCAGAGCCGTCCCCACCCACATGGTGGGGGCTGGGCCACACGCTTGGCAGAAATCCCACCAAATGCTGTGGGTCTGCAGGCGTGGGGGGCTGGCACGGGGGCCGGTGCGGGGCTGGACTCGGGGTTCGCTCCATGGCCTGGTCTGGTTTTCCGCATCCTCTGCTCCCTCATTCACTCACTCACGTGGTCATGAGAGAGTGTGATAAACACCCACAAATCCGCCTCCCGGTCTGAGACATACGACATCCCCCAAACCTATAAGCTTCTCCTCTATCCGCCCCTACTCAGATCCCCCGGGGGGGAATCGCTACCCAGAACTTTGTGTGT
Source organism: Taxidea taxus jeffersonii (assembly GCA_003697995.1). Classification (NCBI taxonomy): domain Eukaryota; kingdom Metazoa; phylum Chordata; class Mammalia; order Carnivora; family Mustelidae; genus Taxidea; species Taxidea taxus. The sequence continues at coordinate 13,791 of ML108642.1, forward strand.
GACATTTCCTTGACTTAAAACAAAAACAAAAACTCATTTCTCCACACAGTGAGTCTTCTCAACCCCAGTGAACTGAGTCTTGTGGGAGCCGGGTCCCCAGTGTCCCTGCCTCCCTCTCCTGGTGGACACGGGCCCTGGACAAGCTGCCCGGGTCACTCTGTTAGGTCCGTGGCGGGGCACTGCCTCCCTCACCCTCTCCAGCCAAAACCTGCTCCTTGAACCAGCCCGGAACACCCCTGGGTCCTCCCCACCCTGCCGACAGGCGCAATGGTTGACTAGGCAGGGCCCCAGGCTGCAGGATCTCTGAGGAGGGGCCGTCCGGTAGCCCCTGGTAGGACAGACCCAGACCCCGGGGCTGCAACAGGGCCCCGGAGCAGAACTCAGGCGAGGCCTCAGGGCAGGCCGACGGGGTGCCTTGAGGTAGCCTGAGGCCAAGGGCATAACCCTTCCCATGTCTGGCCGCCAGCACATCCAGAGGGCAAGGGCATAGGGGGCAGCCTGTTCTTCCTGGGCACCCCTCTGATGACCTGAGTGGAGGAACCTTGGCAGGTCATCTGTCATTCCCCGCAGATGACGTGGGACAGTGTGACCTTGCTGGGATGGTCCTCATCAGGGCCTGTCTGGGACATCATTCCTGGATGTGTGAGGAGGCCTGTGGCCTTGGGGAGGGGCAGAAGGCAAGGCAAGCCCTCCCCCTGGGCTTGCTGTGGGGCAGGGTTGGCCTGTCATCAGTTCCCAGGTGTAAGTGTGGACCCCGGCTTGGGTGTGTCCCTGCTCCTTGGGCAGAAGCCACCCTGGGAGCTTCTGACCCAGGGCTGTGCCCGTGTGCCCCCCGCGGGAAGAATGGGGGCTGCCCACCTTGCACAGGGGGGGAGGGGGGCGGCTGCCTGCATGGCCCCCGGCCTGGAATCATGCAGTATGGACAGGGTCTCTGGGCCGGGCAGGTTCCCCCAGAGGACCATGCAAGGGACAGATGCTCTCATCTCCAGAATCCTGGCTCACGCAGGACTCGGGCCGCAGGGTGGGGCATGTCCAGGGCAAGCCTCGGGGAACCCCCAGGGGCTGACCGATCACCACTGACCACAACGCACAGCCCTAGGGTGTAGGCTGGGTGGCTGCCAGCGCCTGGCCACCAGCACCGCCCGAAGACCCCGCAGCCCTTCAGGGCTCCCCGCCGCCCCTGCCCCGGGCCTCCCCCAGCATGTGGTGGCTTGCTGGGCACCCGGAGGCAGTCTGTGGGCAATGAGGCTGGGCAGGACCCGACCAGACCAGTCATGGGGATTGGAATCCTTTATTGACCCCTGAGACAGCTGTGTCCTCCTCCTCCCCTCTGGGGCAGCGCCAGGCCCGGGCGGCGGGCGGCCTAAGACTCGGTCTCGAACATCTTCTTCCTGCCCTCCATGCCAGACTTCTCCTCGATGTTCTTCCGCCAGTCGCCCACGTCGCGCAGGTCCCGCTCCTGGGAAGGGGGTGGTGCGGGGCTGAGGGAGCGGCGGCAGAGCCCCCCAGCCCCGGGTCCCCCCGGCGGCGGGCGCTGGGCAGCCCCGCGGGGTGGAGGGCCTCCGCCTACCTTCTCCGTGTCCTCCTTCTTGACCTGCTTCAGGTTGGCCCGGAGGTCCATGCACACCTTGTGCTTGGAGCCCAGCAGCGCCTTGAGCATGGCGTCGGCCGACATACGCACCCTCCTCAGCGGAGGCCGCTTGAACTTGCCTCTCAGGTCGAACAGCTTCTGGTTCATGTCCTCCAGCTGTGAGGCGGCGGGGGGCCGGGTGGGAGCCGGCGGTGGCCGGGGGCCCCCTCCCGAGCCCCCCTGACTGGAGCGCGCTGGCCCCCCCCCCGCCCGGCCCCGCCCCCGCCCACTCACCTCCTTGGTGCTCTTCTGGACCCTCACTTCCATGTCATACTTCTCCTCCTCGGCAGCGTCGATCTTGGCGTGCAACTGTTTGCAGAGCTCCTGGGGGAGGGGGCAGCAGGTGGGGGGCAGTGGTCCACCTGCCCTCCACCTGCCCTAACCACCTTCGGGACCGATGGGGAGACCGAGGCAGCAGGCCGAGTGCAGCTCGGGGTGGGGTACCTGCACTTCAGACATGGAGCTGGGCAGGTGCAGCGGGGGGCAGTGCTCAGACAGGTAGTTCTGCTTCTCCGACTCCCGGCGACTCTCCTCCTTCTCCAGCTCTGTGGCCGCGATCTGGAGCATGACGCTCTGCGGGGGTTGCGGGGGCAGACCAGTGATGGACTGTGGGGGCCCAGCCCCGCACATGCCCCAGGATGGCCCTCTTGGGGGGCAGCACCTACCTTCAGGTGCTGTCTCCGGGCCGTGATGGCCCTGTTGCGTTTCTGTACGGTGGGGGGAGGAAGGAGATTCAGGGCCTGTCTGGGTCCCCAGCACCCCCACATCCCTCCATACGTGTCCCCCGGGGCCGGTGGGCCCCGTCTGGGAGGCAGCTGGACCTGGGGCTCCTGAGGCCTGCTAGGGGCACTGGGCCCAGGACACCTATGCCCAGGTTGCAGGTGAGATCGGAAGGCTGGGGGCGGGGTGGAGAAGGGTGGTGCCTCAGGGGCAGTGGGAGGGGCGGGGGGGGGGAACCCAGCAGGGCCCAGGAGGTCGGGGGAGCAGTGGGAAAGGAGAAGCGATTCTGGCAACCTGGCCACAGCCTCACTTCCCCTCCCCCATGAGGCACGGAGGCCACTTCCTCTGTTTCTGTGTCTCGGTGGCTGGGTGGGGCGCTTTCAGGGGACCGGCTGGTCAGCTTCCCTTGAGCTTTGACCTCTGACCTGCCCCAAGTAGGGGGTCCCATCCCCTCTGTGTTTCATGCCCTCCCCCGTCACCCCAAGCAGGTACTCACCTCCTCACTGTCCCAGGGAGGGGGCGGGAGGGTGGCGGGGAAGAGAAGAGAGAAGTTAGGAACATGGATGGGGCCTTGTGATGGGGTCAGTGAGAGTGGAAGGTGGCCAGAGGGGGCTGGGGGAGCTGCAGAGACCCCCAGGTGGGTGGGGGGCAGCAGGGGCCCTGGGTTTGGGGTTGACTTACTCCCCCATCCTGAAGTCCTGTGCTTAGAGCCTGTGGGAGAGAAAAGGTCTGGGCATGAGGGCCACGGTTCCCATCCCTCCATGGACACCCGCTGCCCACTTGGGGGGCCGGCCCTTACACCAACCCTGCCCCCTGTCGCCCTGCCCCCAGCTCTGGCCTCCTTGGAGGCGCTGTCTTGGGATTCCCAGGGTGAGAAGAGGAGAAAGTGTTCCCGAAATGTCCTGGGCGGGGCCTGGGTTGCTGCAGCTGTCCCTGGGCTGGTGGGGGGGACGGGCCCGCGCAGGTGGCCACCAGAGCCACCCAGCTATTTTTAGTTCTGTTCCTTCGGCTTTGGGCCCAAGTGCATGCAAGAAACTGCTCCCCCCTGGGGCTGGGGTCCCTCAACCCCCAGATCCCCTCCTCATGTCCCGCCTAGAAGTGAGGCCCGGTGATCAAGGGGCTGTCCGTGACCCCTGCACCCCCAGCCGCCTCCGGATGCATCTCTGTCTGGCTCCCAGCTCCATGGAGCCCGCCCAGAGAGGCTGCTGGAGGCAGACCCCAACCCCCAGGACCCCCACCCTGGGATGTCATCCTGCGAGCCAGCTCAAGAAGTGCGCGTCCTCGGCCTAAGCTGGCCAGGCTGGCCTCACCTAGTCTGGGCAGCAGCACTGGGAGCGAGGTCAGGCCAGCAGCGGCAAGCCGGGCTGGTGGGCCCAGGGGGAGGGGTATAAATGGCCTCCCCCAGGCTGGGCCCCTGCTCAGAAAGGGCATGGAGCCCTCCTCAGACCAATGGGGGCACAGGGGCCTCCCCACCTGCCCAGGCCGCCTGGCCCGGCCCAGCCGCGTGCTGTCGTCCAGTCCAAGAAGTCTTGAGGGGGGGTGCCGAGGTTGGGTTGCTCTATTTAGAGCTCAGTGACAAGTTCGAGAAGCCTCCCTTATTCCTACAAGGAACTGCTGGTCAGCTGTCTGTGGCCTTTCTGGGCCACCGCAGGGCACAGGCTCAGGGTCAGCTGAGGGATCACTCAGGTCCTAAGCCAGGGTGCACTCCTCAGTTTCCCCTCCGCTTCCCCTGGGGGGCAGGCTTCCTGGGCCCGGAGCAGCTCCCCTGCAGCTCCCACGGGGCTTTGAGCTGGGCCAGGGGTCCCCGGCATGAGCTGGCCACGTTTCTTCCTTCCTCCAAGCTGGCTCCAGCTTGGGGGCAAGGCCTGGACCCCCAAATGTGGCCCACAGCCATGGTCAGGGCCCTCCGGGTGGGGGCTGCCCTCCCCCCGCTGCGATCCTGTCCCCCCAGCGGGGAACCCGAGGGAGGGAGGGCTCCGGACGTGCAGCCGGCAGGAACGCCCTGCCCTGCCCTGGGTGGTTCCTGGCTCACTCTGGACACGTCCCTCAACCTGGGGATGGCGGCACCACCCGCCTGGGAGCCTCTCCCTGACCCGAGGGGCCCGGGGCCCGCCTGGCTGCCTGGGCAGGCCCGTACTGCTGCCCTTCTCACCCCGGCCAGGCCTGTGCCCCCCGTCCGGGCCCCCCACCCAGCAGAGACATCCGGGACCATGACTTGGAATCCTCGGAGCTCGGGGTGCGTGGCCCCAGCCCCGCCGGCCTCACGGGCCGTGGGGAGGGTCAGGGGGAGCTAAAGCCGTCCAGATGTGTGGGGATTAGAGCTGCATTCCTGGCCAGGGCTGAGCCCCCAAGGCCCAAGGCCCGAAGTGGCTTCTGAAGACATCTATCGCCCCCTGCCGTCTCGATGGGGAGGCCCGCGGCAGCCGCCTTGGAAAGTGGGGGGCCCTGCGGGCGGCTAAAGCGGCCCCTAGGGTTGGGGTCCTTTTCCTTCACCATGACCAGTCCCCAGATGCCTCCTGATTTCCCCTTGTGTCCCCATGGGGCCGGCTGCAGCCTCCCTCCCAGACCCTGCAGCCCCACTGCCAGGGACGGCTACCTACCTCTTTGTACCATCCCTGCTGGCCCCAGAGGGGACCCCTTCACCCCACTGAGGGGTCAGGCATGGGTCAGGGGCCTCAGGGCCCCAGGACCCTGAAAGGAGTCCTCTCCCGGTAGCAGTGCTGGAGGAGTCCCTGGCCCCACGGTGTCTGTGGGCTCAGGAAGGATACTCGGCCACAGCAAGAGGAGGAATTTATTATAGCGGTCCCCTGGGGAAGCCAGGACAGCACCCCCACCTCAGTCCCGGGAGCCGGGTAAGGTCAGATGCAGGCGGGGCTTCAGGCCCAGAGCACGGTCCACCTCCCTGGCCGGACGCAGGGGGTGCCACTGGGCAACAGGCCGCCGGGCATGGGCCAGCATGTCTGCCCAGTGCTGCAGGGGCTGACCAGAGGCCCGGGCACCGAGCAGCACCTTGCCCACTGGCTCAGCCCGAAACTGTGGGCCCCGGGCCCAGACAGCCAGCACCACGTCCACGTCCTGGGTGGAGGCCCGCCGAGGTGCATGGGGAAGAGAAAGACAGCGTCAGTTTGGTCCCAAGGGGGGGTCCCCACCCACCCCTTCCTCCAGGCAGCCCACCTGGATCTGGCTGAAGGGCACAAAGAAGGTGAAGGCCTCGTTGAAGTAGGGGGAGGCTGTGCCCTTGCGAGCCGATGTCTTTCTCTTCCGCCACTTTCGCTGGTTCAGCATGAGCTGGACCTTCACGTAGGGGTCTGGGCAGGAAAGGGATCCGAGGCGTCTCAGGTCTGAGGGCCGAGCCCAGGGCCCCCTCTCCACGCAGGGGGACACACACGGCTCTCACCTGCCAGGCCCGGGCTCAGGCCTCGTGCCTCCAGCACGACTACGGTCAGCCGGCCTGAGCTGGGGGCGTAGCGGAGTGAGAGGCACAGCTCTCCCGACTGCTCGGGCTGCGGGCGGTGAGAGGGGGCCTCAGTCTCGCCGCGGCAGCCAGGGCGTGGACAGGCTGGAGCCCGGCAGCTCGCGGCCTCACCTCCGTGGCGCCCGGCGGGCCCAGCTGGTACCACTGCTCCAGGACGTGCTGCAGGTCGATGGCACCCAGCGGCAGGCTGAGCTCACCCAGCGGCTCGTGGGCAGAGAAGCGCCTGGAGCCCAGTACCTGCACCTGCAGCGTGGCCCGAGCCAGCTCTTCCCGCGGTACCTGCGGGCAAGGGTGTGAGCGGGGCACCCCCCTCCCCGGCCCTGGGCCCCCCGGCCCACCCAGCCCTGACGCACGTGGAAGCAGCAGGTCTCCTGAAACGCAGGGCAGAGTGTGCCACGGTGCACCCTCGTCTCGTGGCTGTGCCCTGCCTGGGTGGAGAGGCTGACGCGGGCGTAGGGGTCCGACGTGCCGCCCGGCCCACAGGCCCTCAGGTCCGCGGCCTGCTTGAGGCCCACCTTGATCTGGGAGTAGAGGGGACTCAGCCTGGGGCCCTCCCTGGTCAGCCCCGCACTCAGCGCCGGCCTGACACCCAAGCCCTCCCTGAACCCGCAGACCCTCTGGGCCTGCCCGGGGCCGCACACCTCCTGCCTTGAGAAGTCATACTCCAGGGAGAGCTGCAGGCGCCCCCAGTGCTGGGGATCCCCCGGGGCAGTCTCCGAGTTATCCACACCTGGTTGCACCTGGGGAAGGTAGGGAGAGGCGACAGGTGCTGCTGGGACGTCCAGGCCAGGCCACGCAAGGGCTCATGTCCTCAGCGCAGTTGTGTGAGATGGGGCTTAACTGACCCATCTCCAGATGCACTTCGAGCACCACTGCCTTCCTTCAGACCTCCCCGCGGCTCCCCACGGCCCGGGGCCAGCCTCTGGGGCTGGCATTCAGGGCCTCTAGGCCTTAGTCCCACCTGCCTCCCTCTTACCTTGGCTCGTCACTTCTCCTACCAGTGACGGGGGCAGGGGTGTGGGGGGGCCCTCCCTGCCTCTGCTCCTGGGGAGACCAGACCATCGCTGGGGCCTGAGCCCGCCCCGACACTGGGCCTTGAGCTGCTCTCGGGGATGGCCCAGCCCGGAGCTGGGCACCAGGAGCGCTGGTGTCCGCTCCTCACCAGGTGGGTGCTGGTGGTGGTCCCTTGAGGACTGCCCAGGCCCACAGCCTCCCTGTCCCTGGACTTCTTCTTGTGGCCACGGCGGCGGCAGCAGCAGACAGCACAGACGAGGCAAGAGACCATGAGGACACCAGCAGCCACAGCGATGGCAATGATTGCCCAGCGGGGCCCTGGGCAGGGGGGCACAGAAATGGAGCTGAGATGCCTCCCTGGACAGCAGCTGCCCCCCTCCGGGCCCACTGTCCCCATGCGCCTCTGGGAGATCCCACAACTCACAAGGGAGCCTGGCAATGAGGTCCGGAATGAGCCCAGGTATAGCCGTGGTGCCAGCCGGGGCTGGGGTGCTGTGGGGGTCCCGGGGGTGCCCCATCTTCCCTCCCTGCTGGCTGGGAGCAGACAACAGGGGTGGCCGGCTCACCTCTGGGGTTGGCCCCTCAGTCCCCGGCCCATTGCCCCATTGCCCAGCAGCAGCGGGCCCAGGGTCTGCCTGGGGTGGCCAGGGGCAAGGGCTCCGAGTGGAGCCCAGGGGAGGGAGGTGCTGGGCTCTGGCCAAGTGCCGGCTTGGCTGCCACAGGCCTAGACTGCTGGCCACCTCCCCAGCCCCCTACCCCGAGCCCCAGCCGAGCAGGCTAGGCATCCTCATTACAGAGCCCCCTCCTCCAGGAAAGCCCATTCCTTCTGGGGCTCCCTCCCTTGGGCCCTGGGTCCCGACTCATCCCTGGCCCTGACCTCAGGCCCGCTCTGGTTTGTTGGTCACACAGGTGGACCGCCCCAGCCTAGGAGTGCCCAGGGAGCAAGGAGATGGGGGCTCTAAGGGGCCAGGGCTCTGCTGGGGTCACGGGGGCACATAGGGGGAGGAGTGGGGGTCGACGGCTGGGGGGAGCTTGTCCAAGCAAGCCCGGGCTGGAGATGCCTTTCCGGCACGGGCTCCCTGCCAGCAGCGCCTGGGGAGCAGGGAGAGGTGGGGGCAGGCAGGGACAGGGTGAAGCTGGGAGCGGCCAGAACATTCCTTGCAAACTGACTCAGCAGCCACTGCCCAGACCTGCCCACCGGCCGACCTGCCACCCTTCTTGCCGGTGGGAGGGAGGGGGGAGCGGCGCAGCCTACCTGCCGGGGGCCCGGGGCAGGAGCACACCTGGCCAGCCGGGGTTGGCTGCTCCCACTCATACCAGGGACCGGGGAAGCAGAGTTGGGGGGCTGGAGGCCACAACGAGGCCCGCTGGGACCCCAGACCCCAGAGCCTGCCACCCCCCAACCCAGGGGCCCGGACTTGGCCATGACACCCACGCACACGGCACCAACGCCCCCTCCCCAGCAGGTTGGGCGGAGGCCACCCCACTCCCAGCACCATCCTGAGCCTTCAGAGTTCACTGGAGGGACTTTTGGCTCAGAGAGTGCCCAGGCCCAGGTGTCCCCCGTCCCAGGCCTGGCTGTGTCACCCTGGAGGGGCTGAGTGTGTGTTGTCCCGTGGGGTCTTGTACAGGTAGGACGGAGACAGCTGGGAGAGGAGCAGGCGGCCAGGGAGCCACAGCCCCAAGAAGGGATGAGGAGGCGGGCCCCGCACGCAGCAGGAAACAGTGCTCAGAGAGAGGGGCCCAGGCCTGGTTTAACGTCCTCCGAGGCTGTTGAAATTCTAGCCATTTTGAACCAAAGGCTGCACGTTTTCTGCATGGGCCCTGAAAGTGACGGAGCTGATTCTGGTTGGGTTCCCTTTGGGGCAGCCCCTGCTGTGGGGTGCAGGGGCTCAGGGCGTCCTACAGGCCTCCCCTGCCCTCTGTCCTCAGAAGGACACTGCAGGTGGGCTCCGCTTCCCAGGCTGGCTGCTGGAGGGCCCTGGGGGCGGCGGATGGCCTGCGGGGTCCTCGGAGCAGGACCCAACCCAGAGCCCCCAGCTCCCCCATGGAACCGAGGGTCGGCCGAGGCTTTCTGGAATGCCAGAGCCCACGTGACTTCTGGAATTAAAGTTGCTGCATGGGAGACGTTCATGGTTGAGAATCCCAGGAGCCACGTCAGCACGGAATCTGTGTGTGTGTGTGTGTGTGTGTGTGTGTGTGTGTGTGTGTGTGAGTGTGGACAGGTCGGTGGCTGTGCCCGCCCGTGTGCGTGCCTCTGCCTGTGCCCGTGGGGGGGGCAGCGTGGGCACGGACGCTGGGGGCCTGGCAGGATTCTCCGGCCTCCCCAGGGAAGAGGGGCCCCTGGACCACAGACCATGTCTGGAGCTGGCCCCTGAGGGTCCCGGGACGCTGGGGGGTGCCAGTCACAGGCGCTGCGGGACCCCCAGGCCCGGGGGAGGGCACAGGGTCCCTCAGGACCTCCAGGTCCCCATGGTGGTGAAGGTTCGGGCAGACGTGCAGCCACCAGGTGGCGCCGCCGGCTCCGTGGGACCCAGGCCACGCCGACTTGGGGCAGCCGGAGCCCGGGCAGGGGTGGGGGTGGGGGGAGGCCGGACCGGCGCCTGGGGCTGCCTTCCTGCCCACAGCTCCCCAGGTCCCCCTCTGCTCCAGCTTCCGGGAGCCCAGCAGGGAAGTGCCTCTCTCCTGCCCAGGAAAGGGAGCCGCAGGGGTACCCAGACGCGGGACAGGGACGCTCCCTCCTGCACGTGCAGACGCAGCCCCGTGGCTCCGTGGGGACCGCACAGCCTCCTGGCCGCCTCCCTGCATGGTCCGGGCTCTGCTCCCCCTGCCCTTCCATCCCTTCCCCAGCCCACTCACCCTTCAAGGCCTGCCTGAGCCCCACCTCCTCCGGGAAGCCCTCCGGGAAGCCCTCCGGGTCACTCCCCGCCTCCGACCTGACCTGCCTGGCAGTTTGTGCTGGACCCAGCCTGCCTCACCCACTCAGGAACCCCGGCTCTCCTGGGCAGAGGGCTCCATGGCAGCCTGGAGCCTGGCATCCCCGAAAGCCAACCACCCCCTCCACCTTCAGTCTGGCTGGAATTGTGTGTGCTGTGGGCCCTCCTCCTGGAGAAGAGGAAGGCTCCCCCAGATGCCGGGATTGGGGGGCAGACCCCCAGGTGTGGCTCGTTCTCACCTGCTGCCTGCACTTTCTGTGGCCGGCCTGGCCTCCAGGCCTTTCTCTCTACCCCGGGGACGTGAGGACCGCGCTGGGCGCCGTGGCCAGGCCTCCGGGAAAGAGACCGTCGTCTTGGTGGGGGAGGGGGTGAGAGGCCGGGCTTCGGGGAGCCCCACCTCAGGGCCGGAACTGCTGGCCCTCAGGAACTGGGGAACTCCCCTGGGAGGAGGGTCCTTCCTGAGACCTAGGCGCCCTAGAGCCCGCAGGGTCCCTCCGTGGACGCTGGGCTCTCTTCCTCCCAGAGGCCTTGCGGGAGGGGATGACGGCCTATTTGGGCTGAACGTGAGGAGGGGCAGCAAGAGGGAGGTCAGGCTGTACCTGTTTGGGGAAGGTTCTACACCCCGAGGGGGGGGTCCCTGACTCATGAGTTCTCTGGGTTTGGAGGAGCGTAGCTTTCTGGAGCCGCTGAAACCAGGCACACACAGGGAGCACACGGTGTGGCCAGGACCGCACGGCGTGTTCCCGACAGGGACCCGGCCGGGCGGCACTGTCATTGGGCAACTGTCTGGGCCTGCCTGGTCCTGCCAACGCCTGGGCTTCCAGACCTTCTGGAGGTCACTTCACCCCCGCATCAGGCCGGCCCCATCTCCAGAGGTCTCGGCTCCTGTCGGGCCAGCAGGCCAGAAGGGCCCGCCTCCCGCCATGCCCCTTGCTCCGGCACACGCAGCAGGGCCGTGAGCTCAGCTCCCACACGGCTCTGGCCAGCTCAGCTGATCTGGTCACCCCGGCTCCGGTCCCTGCTGGGCTCAGCCCTGAGTCCCTCCCAGGCCAGGGTGTCTCTCTAAACCTGTTCCTGCCGCAGGGGGACACGGAGCTGGTTAATGCTTAACAGGAGAGCCGGTGACACCGGGGTGGCCGGCCGGGCTGGTCGGGCAGGACTTCCAGGAGGCTGCTGCAGGGACACAGCCGGAGGGAGGCGGGCATGCGGGTCAGGCACTGCAGGGCTCTGGGGACGCGTGCCCCTATGCAGGGCTCGGCTCTTTCTCCAAGTCCTCCCCAGTGAGGGGGATTTGGCAGGAGCAGCTGGCCCCTCAGGGACCAGGAGCAGCCCCGGCCGTGCTCGGGGTGCTCAGGGGGCAGGCCGGGGCCCGTACTTTGGGGGGAAGACGTGGCGCAGGGGCCGCACGTGCTGTGGGGTCCTGGCATGCAGCGAGCACATGGCCCCCGCGTGCGGCCCTCCCCAGCCCCACTGTAGGGTCTTTGTGCCTTTCTCAGGATACGGCGCCTCCTTGGCGAGACGGGTGTCTGAGGCTCCAGGGCGGGAAGGGGAAAACCAAACAGAGCTGGCAGCCCCCGGCCAGCCCCGCGGCCCCCGAGACGGCGGCTTGGCAGCCAGCGGCCACATGGAGGCCCTGGCGGGGCTCCTGGACGGGGGTGCTTCCTTTGAGGTTGCCTGGGGAATGTTTGAGGTTGGAACTCATGGCAAACGCTGGCGCGGGGTAGCCGGGAGCTGCTGGCCCAGAACCGCGGGACGTGCCAGGACAGCATGTGCGCACCCTGCCCACGCCGACCCCGCGGCCGCCCCTGACTCCTCCGGGCCCTGGGGTGCTCGGCTTGGTGTGGCCCCGGCGGCGTGGGGTGCCCTGCGCCCATTTGCTGGCTCTCCGCGGCTTGTGTCCCAGAGCCGAGAGGCCGGCTCCCCGTGCCTTCTTCGTCTGGGGTGCCCGAACCCCACATCTGAGCCTCCAGGAGCCGGCAGCCCACTCTGCCCACGCCTCTGAACACTGTCGCCCAGGTGCTGGCTCGCAGAGCTTCGTGCCCTTCTCCCGGCAGTCCCTGGGCTGTCCACAAGCCCGGGTTTCTGGGGGACGTGGACCCCACGCTGTGGCATATCTCGGTCAATTAGGCCCCGTTTGCCTGGAAGTCAGCGCGTGTCTTCCTCACCGTGTGGCCGCGTGTGGAGTCTGTTCACCAAAGCCCCCGTGTCAGAAAACTGGGATTCCCCGTGACCCGGGCGTCAGGGCCCTTCTGGGCCCGCTTGCGCCCCTCCCCACGGACGGCTCCTCCCAAGGGCTTCTGGGACCACGGTGCCCGGTTCCTCCGCAGCTCTGGGTGGGCCCCCTTCGCCTGCTCTCAGGGTCTCTGTTCATTGGGGGCACCCTCGGCTCGGGGCGAATACTTAGGGACATGGCTGCCCCCTCCCCGAGCACCAGGCAGCCTTCCCCCCTGTCACCCGAGGTCCAGATACCAGGACTCTCTGGCCTTCAGTCACCAGGTGCCTGGACGGCCCCTACCCCTTCGTTGGCCCCTCGGGTGCCTGGATCCCCCACTAACACGTCTCCCATAGGCCTGAGCCCCAGGCCGGGCCCGGTGGCCTCATTCCTGTGGCTTGGACGAAGCCCTGGGCTCCATCCTCCCCCAGCCTGTGCATGTCATCCTTGTCTCTGGCTACTTGTGTTGCTCCTCTGTGTGCTGGGCTGTCTGCCCTGCCACCCAGGGGTCTGGGAGCTGCCCGCCCCCAGACAAGCCTGGGGTCCTGAACCCCTTCAGCCTCAATAGGGAGTCCTGTCCCCATTACATGGAGTGTCCAGGCTCTGGAGCCCATTCGTCTGAGAACCTGGGTCCCACACCCAGCATGTGGGTCCTGAATGCCCTCAGCTGCAGCATCTGGGCTCCTGTGCCCCTCAGCCCCCCAGAAAGCTGGACTGCCCACCACGTGCCTTAGCTTCTGCGGCCTGGCGGGGTCACCTGTGCTTGTGGCTTGGGGGTCTGTTCCCGTTCGCTGGAGCATCGGGGCGACTTCTCTGCCATCCAGCCCCTCAGCCTTTCTGAGCTGGGTCAGGCTGGAGCACTACAGACCTGGAAGCCCACGAGTCCCGCATCCGGGAGCCTCCGGCCCCAGGCGCGTCACAGCGGGCTCACGGGAAGCGGCTCCCTCTGGCTCTGCCGACCCCAGTCTGGGTTACCCCGGCATGATGCTGCCAGCACCCCCCCAAGTCTGTGTGGCTCTGGGGAGCTGCCCGTGTTGCAGCCTGCTTGTCCACACAGATGGGAGGCTGCCACCCTGAATTTCTAGATCCCAGCTCTTGACTCTGAACATGGGCCTGGCCCTCCGTTCCCCGATCCTCCCAATCTGGCTGCACTGTTCCCCTGAAGGCCCGGGTCCCGGGAAGCCCGTACCCCACTCCTCTGAACCTCTCAGCAACGAGACTTCGACCATCAGCCTGACAGTGCTCTGTCTGCCGTTTCCAGGGCCTCGGGGCCGTCATCCCCTGGTTGGGGGTCGGTGGGGTGTGCCCCCCACGCTCCCTTCTGCGGCTCCCTGAACCCCAAAGTCATCAGGGTCTCAGGCAGCCTAGCCCCTCACTATCTGTCTCTCACGTAGGCCCACAACCCGGGGCTCAGGCCCCATCTCCGGACGTCTGGGGCCTGTCATGGGCGTCTGGCCTGCAGCCCATTCAGGTCCATCCCAGCATCTCCATGCCGAGCTCCTGCAAGGCTCTGCGCAGAACTCCTGGCGGTTCTGTGCCCCTTCCTTGGGGGGGTCTGAAGCCCCACACTTCTTGGAATCTCTGAGGGGCACGACCCCTACCATGCAAGGGTCTGGGGCCTGGCCCCCATGACCGTGCTTGGCTGATGCCCGGGGCCCCTTGGATCCAGGAACAGGAGACCGGCACTGTGGCCGTGGACACCTAGATGCTCACGGCGCTGTGGGCTGTGACACCCCGCGGCGCAGTGTCCGAATCCCGTGCACTCATGACTCTGGGTGTCCGGGCGCTCTGATCCCCTGTCCCTGGGGAATTGGGCCGCTTGTGCCCTCAGCGGCCTACACCCCACACCTCACGTAGGCTCGTGTCCCCGGGGCCCGGGCCCCACCAGCCGGGTCCAAGTTCCACCGCGTCTTTGGACGCCTGCGGCCCATTCATGGGTGTCCACCCTGTGTGAGCCCATTCATCTTGTCCCAGCACGTCTGTGCCCTATTCATGCGTGGCTCTGGGCCCCCGCCCACCCATGTCTCAGAGACAGTCTGTGCTTTGTCGTGTCTGTTCCAAGAACAGCCGCGTGCAGCCGGCAGGCACATTCCGGGGTTTGGCCGAAGGCCAACGCAAACGCTGGTCTTGCTGGCACTGGCCGCCCGCAGGGCAGGGGCGGGGGGTGGCCGTGGGGAGGGGAGAGTGGGGACCCTCGGTCTGGGAGCACGCGATCAAAGCCTTCTGTATACGGGGCATGTCCCGGACAGGCTGCCGGCAGGAGTGGCTGCACGCACGTCCCAGACCCCTCCACCAAGCCCGCCGCTTCCTGCCGGGAAGGGTGGGGGCAATCTGGCTGCCAGGCTTGTCCCCCTCTGCGTGGGGCAGGGGCCTGGGGTCCCAGGCCAGGGCTGGGGGCCGAGGCTGCTTGGGCAGAGGTGGGGATCATCTCTGGAGACGCAGAACCCTGGCCGCCCGGTCGGCTACCTCCCCACCTGAGGGCTGCGGGGTCCCCGGGAAGATGGCCCCTTGTTCCAGAGGCTCATCCTCATTAGCTGTCTCTGGGGGGGCTCGCTCTGCCTCCACTGTCTCCCTGCCTGCGTCAGGAGTAGGAAGGGAGTGTGCATATGACCTCTTCTTGCCCAGAGGGTTCCCCTCTTCTCTGGGCTCCCCATGAGAGCCAGGACACAGACACACCCCCTAGGGCCCTCTGTGGGAGCGACCGGTCTGGGACATGCAGGGTCCCTGGGGGTCGGCAAGGGGAGCACACAAACCTGTGTTCTCTGGGTGTGAGCCAAGTCTGTCTGGTTCGGGTTTCCAGGGTCGGGGGAGTAGGGACAGGCTGGTTTGTAGTCTCTGGGGCATCTCTGGGTGGACCCTTCTCTTGGGAGCCCACAGGTCCAGGTTGGAGCATCCTGGCTCTCACATGCCTTGCTGTCCTCACCTGCCTCCCTCACTCTCTTTGGGTCCCGGCCTGCCCCTTCCCACTCCCTCGGAGCTCAAAGCCGGGCCACCAGCCCTGTTCCCGCCACCACTGACACTCCCAGCCCCCCAGGGCTGTGGCAGGCCCACCCGGGTTTCTGGCCAGAAGCACAGAACCCCACTCTCAAGAACGTTCGGGGAGGTGGCAGGGCGACCCCAGGCCACGGGGACCCAAGCCTGGGGCAGTGCCGGCCATGGGCCCTGGGAGGGCTTATGGACATGTCGACAGCAGGTGTACCCCTTTCTGGACCATCTCCCGGGTCCGTGGGCTGCTGGGACACCCCTGTGGGATGGGGACAGTGACCAGGGACACTGACCTCCAGTGACCTGCACGCCTCGGCACTCGCGGAAGCTCTGCCACGTGGACCGTGGCGAGTACTGTGAAGCCTCGTAAGAGACACAGGGAGTGAGCCGGGGACCCCAAGCCCCCACGCCCGCCCGAGTCCCTGCGTGGCCCGTTCCAGACCCAGAGCATCTGCTCCCCCGGCCAGCAGCTCTCCCCACCCGGCCCTCACCCAGGTTTGGGCGGTCCATGAGACGTGTGGGGGGCTCCCTGGCCTCTCTCCCAGCACGCGGCTGGCGCTCTGCAGGCGATCATGGGGAATGCTGGTTGGCCTGGACCCTCCCCACGGGTCCCCCCTCCTGGGCCTCCCCGAGCCTCTCAGTTGCGCCCCCAGGGTGGCCAGAGTCCCCCAGAATGCTGGCCCCCTCGGTGCGCCCTGGTCCAGGAGGTCGGGCCAGGGCCTAGGTGGTGCGGTGGCCGGGTAGGGCCAGATCAGTCAGGTTCCAAGCTCCCCCTGCTGTCCGCTGGCCGCTCCTGGAGGCGGCCTGACCTCCCGCTCCCGCCCGACCCTGTGCTGCCTCCCTGCCCGCCCAGCCTGACTCCGCCTGCCGCCCAGCCCTGGCCTGGCCGCCCTGGCAGGCGTGTGGGCGCCCCCTTCCGTACGCACGACTCTTGCCGGGCCCCTTCAGCACAGTCCGCGGCCTGACCCTCTTCCCAGAGGCCCATCCTGGGACCCCAAGCCTCCAAAACTCTCCATCCTGGGGGCCGTCCCCATAGAGGTGCCATTTGGGGACCCTCTTCCTGGATCACAGACCCCCCCAGGGCCTGCTCTGAGCAGAAGCCTTTGACCGGAGGCCTGCCCAAGCAGCCCTTCACCCTGAGACCCCTCCCAGCCCCCGACGAGCTCAGGGCCCGGCCAGCTGGGACCCTGGGAGAGCTGGGTCGCGGTGGAAAGAGGTTTGATTTCCTGACCTCAGGCCTTCCCTCCAGCCCCCCAGCCCGAGGGCCACTTACGTCCTAGACATGGAGGCATCGCAGGCCAGGGCTGGAGTCCCTGTGCGGCTGGGAGGGAAGGAGAAAGGAGCCAGGGAGGCACAGGGATGCTCTCCAGGGCCCAGACCTGCGGACCAGCTGGGATGGGTTCCCATCAGCTCACAGATGGAGGAACAGCTCCCGGGGGTGCAGGCGGGGTCACGAGGCAGAGAGTGGCCTGGGCAGAGGCCGTGAGGACGGTGGTGGGCTGACTGGGGCAGCAGGGCTGGGGAGGCTGTGAGGGCCAGGGGAAGACACTCCGGTCCCCAGACCTGCTGAGGGGCCTCCCTTCCCTGGAGTATGAGGAGGCACCTTGCGGCCAGCGGGGGGCTGCGGAGCCTGGGCACAGGGGTGCTGGTGCTCACAGGCACAGGCTCTCTTGAGGGGAGCTGATGCTCGGAAGGCCGTGTCGGTCCCCCCAGGCTGCCCTATGAACAGCTCCTCCTTCTGCCTTCTCACCGCCTCGGACACAAACCTGCTCTGGGCGGCAAGAGTCCTGGTCCCACAATGGCCACCGGCTCGGGCCCACCACGCTGCCCAGCTGCAAGTCACACACAGACACCAGCCGCTGCTGCTCTGGCCATGAGCAGGTGGCCTTCCAGCCGGGCTGTGATCAGGACCCAGCTGCCCACTTTTCTCCAGCTGTTTCCACCCCTGCAACGAACCGCTGGGCCACAGCCCTGGGTCCCAGGCAGCGCACATGGGTCTCACGTGGCCAGCACCCAGCCCAGAACCAGCCTCGCCCTGCGGGGTGAGGGAGAGGCCCCCTCTGCCCAGCTTCCGCCACCCCAGGCAGCCTCCAACCCCACCTTTCTCTATCTGACCCCCCAGCCCCGCATGCCCCTGCCGTATCTACCGGCCAAGAGCCTCCCTGGCCCTGGGCTGTGCTTCTCGCTCTGATGCCCGCCTCCCAGCCCAGCCTCTAGCCTCTGGCCTCCAGCAGCCCTTCGGGCCTCTCCGCCCTCCAAACTGGACCTGGCCAGGGGCAAGAGACTGCTATGTTGACCCTGACCTTGGGGAAAGGAACTCCCGGGGTCCAAGCAGGCCCACCCCACAGTGTAGCCCATCAACACTGGGCCCAGGCCCACACTGCAGCCGATCGGGGGCACAGCCTGCCCATGGGCAGGGGACCCTGCTCTCAGGAGAGGCCTGGCCTGCATTGGGTGGGGACCAAAGGACAGATGGGAGAGGAGATGAGGAGGGAGAAGGTGTGGGCCGCAGGCCGAAGGACAAGCAGGTGCCCAGCCTAGAGGCAGTGCAAGCCCACAGGGCTGCATCTGGCTGTGGGAGCCCCTGACAGGTGTCTGGCTCCCCTCCCCATTTACCCCACTGCTCGTCCCTGTGCCGGCTTTGCCCAGAGATGGCCTAGGATGAGCTCAACCCAAGCGAGCCAAGGGCTGGTTCCTGCTGAGGCTGCAGGTTTGGGAGGCCGTGGGTCGCAGGACAGGGACCGGGGCCTGGCCTGGAGGGGCTGACCTCAGACCCCATCGACTGTGTCACCCTTGCCTTCCTTCCCCTGTCTGTCCCCCCATATCCAACTCCCTGCAGCCTTAACCAAGTCTCATGAGGGCCCGACTCCCGAGGCCAGAGGTTTTGGAGACCCAAGGCCCAGGGGAGGGGTGAGAGCGGATGTGCCTGAGGCCAGCTCAGGAGCAGAGTGTGGGAGTCTGTGTCCACGGACTCTGCTGATCTCTGGGTCCCGACGAAAAGGACCACTGCCAAGCTGTTCTCCCAGGGCCATGTGGAATGGGGGCTTCTGAAGCCAGTCCCCCATGACTTCGCTGGGTGAAGATGCAGGACCTCATCTGCTGAAGGGACTGGATGCCGGGGGCACACCCTGGCCAGCCCAGCTGACAGACTCACCAAGAACAAGGAGAGTTCTGAGGCCCCTGGACATATCTCTACCCTGGAAGAATGAGGTGTGGGCCTGAGGGCCAGGCAGGAGATTTGGGAACACCACTGACCAGCCTGAGACCCTGGCCCACTCAGCAAGAGAGAAGGCAGGGGAAGCAGGAAGCACCCGTCCTTGCAGGGGACACCATGGGATGGGGGACCTGGAAGCTGGCATCCACAGGCCACAGCAGCTCTGCCCACAGGCTGGGCTCTGACCTGGGCTGCGCCAGGGCTTTGCGCCCAAGGGGACCCAGGTGAAATGCGACAAGGTCCCACAGGTGTCCAAGCCACTCCCAGAAGAGCAGAGGCTGCCAGAGGCTAGAGCGCCAGTGGCGAGCCTGCCCCGGACCCCAGCACTGGGCGGAGCAGGGCCTGCTGTGGGGCCCGCAGCCAGTGAGGGGCCTAGAGGCCCACCGCACAGGCCCCAGTGATGGTCACTAGCTTCAGGAGCCCGTGGACATCCCTTGGGTGGGAATAGCTTGGGCACATATGGATGGAAGGTGTCCCCGAGACACACGCCGGCCCCACTCACAAACACTTGGTGGGCCAGGGGAGCTCCCGGCCCCCACGCTGACCCTTGTTCCCGTAGGGTCCTCTAACAGGGTGGGCCCGACTCCCCCAGTACTCCCAGCGCCGCCACAACCCCACCCCCGGCCGGCCCGTTAAGACCATTTGCTGCAGCTGGAGAATCTCGCACACAGACCAGAGCACCGACATGAGGATCCTCACCCCGACTCAGCCACTGTCCTCCAGCGGCCATATAGCCTCCAGCTATATGCCTCGATTCACTGTCCAGGTGACCTTCAGGCAGGCCCCGGACACACACCATTCTGCCCGCAGACATGTCATCGCACTTTCCTGCGTGACCCCCGGATGGGTTTGGGCGGCTTCTTTACATCTAGACTCCCGCAGAACTTGTGGGGGCACAGCTGCTCTGTCTCTGGGCCCCGCTTTTGGTCAATAAGCCCCCCCCCCCCGGCATTCTTGACATTAATTTGTTGAAGGAACAACCTCGCGGGTCTTACGGACTTTCCAACATCCTGGACTTCATGGATGCCTTTCCACACTCCGTATTTCTCATTAGACCCAATGGGTTTGAGGTCAAGTTTTTCGGCAAGACTGCTTCAGAGGCGGAAGGCACTTGAGGGCTGGTGTGTCCCCTCCGCCGTCAGTGGGCGGGGTGGCCAGCTAGAGCCGCCGGCCGCCAGGCCCCCATCATGGGCTCTCATGGTTTTAGCAGCTGCTGGTGACACTTTGGGGACCAGGAGTCAGCAAGCCAGAGCAGCCGTTGGCCAGATTATTCTCACCACTGTTTCTGTAAATAAAGTTTTATTGGAATTGGGCCCCCGCACATATGTCCTCATGCCATCTACGGCTTCTTCCGTGGTATGATGGAGGCAGTGGGCTGAGTCCCAAGATCCCTCCCCCACCCCCGGCCCCACTGCCTAGATTTCCTGCCCTAATTCCCAGAACTGTGAATACCGCCCCCCCCAAATCGTTCCTATGCTGGGGTTCTGTTATTTTGCCAACGTGGTTAGGCTGCCAATCGGTTCGACTTAAAAATAGAGACTCCCCAGGTGGACTCAGGCTACTCACACGAGGCCTCTAAAGGCACAGAGTTGTTCGTCAGCTGGTGCCAGAAGAGAATGTCAGAGTAGCTCGCGGCGAGAGAACTGACATGGCGGCAGGTGGGGGGAGCCCTTCCCCAGGGCTGAGAGAGGCCCCCCACTCACAGCCGGCCGGCAAACAGTGCCCTCGGTCCTACGCCTACAAGGGGCCGAATGCTGCTGATAGCCTGACGGGGCTCGGGGCGGGGTGGGGGCGTGGTTTCTGCCCTGAACCTGCAGGGAGGAGCCCTCCTTGCTTCCCACCTGCAAGGCCCTAAAGTAGCGAGCCTGGCGGAACCTTCTGGATGGGGCTGAGGCTCACTCGCTGAGCAGCCAGAGCCTGGGGCGCCTGAAGCATTTACCCTCTGGCTCCTTACAGAGCAAATGTGCCCGAGATCGGGGTTCCGCGACCTTGGCCTTACTAGCATTTCCTTCGCAGTGTGAGGGATGACCACAGACTTGGTAGCTTGAGAGAGCACCCTGATGCTGTCCTCCCGTGGCCTTCGTGCATCAGCAGGCCCCGCGCAGCTCACCGGGTTCTCAGCAGGCAGGTGGCCAGCAGGGGCTGCGTTCTCATTCGAAGGCCCCACCGGACAAGGACCCAGTGTGGTTGTCCACAGAGCTCATGGCTGCGGAATTTATGGCAGACCTGTGTCCTCCGAGGGAGTCCATGGCAGAGACAGTCTTTCCCAGAGAGGCTCCTGACCTCTGACTTCAGAGAAGGCCTGGACCCTCTTCTAAAGGGCTCACCCGACTAGCTCAAGTCCCGCAGGAAGACCCCCCCCGAATAAGTCACAGGCTGCTGGTTAGAGACCTTGCCTACCTCTGCAGAATCCTTTTGCTTTTGCCCTACTCCGCTGGTGGGAAGCAAGTCAGTGGCCTGTTGTGCACCCAGGGAAAGGCGTGGCACATGCCTGCATGACTCACGGGGGTCCCCACAAGGTGTGTCCCCACTCGCTGTCCCTGTTCTCTTGGCTGGTGCCCAGACTGCCTGTCTTTGACCAAAGGGAACCCGTCCCCGTTGACCAGTGTGCTGTGCTGACGACACGGTGGTCTGAACAGTTTCCGTGCATCTCGTGAAAACTGTGCTCTGTTCTGGAACCAGCCTTGCTCTAAGAATCGTGGGTCCCTTTCACAGGGACGCTGGTGGGTACGCAGAGGCCCCACTTTGGGCAACAGCATGCTTTGTTGTTGGCTTGGCCACTGTTTCTAGGTCTTTTTGTGAATAGAATCAGGAAATCCATGTTTTTTCCAATTTTTTTTTTATTGTGGTAAAATACACAGACATAAAAGGTGCCGTCTTCCCCGTCTCTAAGCCCACGGCTCAGGGCACGAAGCACATTCACACTGTTGTGCAGCCATCTCCGCTGTCTCCAGAACTTTCCATCTTCCCAAACTGAGAGTCTGTCCCTGTGAGACACCGACCCCCATCCCTCCCCCGGCCCCAGCGCCCACCGTCCATCCTCCATCTCCGTGAATCTAGGGACTTCAGAGACCTCACGTGGGTGGGATCCTGCAGTGTGTTTTTGTGACTGGGTTAGGAAAAACATATATTTTTTAAAGATTTTATTTATTTGACAGACAGAGATCACAAGCAGGCAGGGAGGCAGGTGGAGAGAGAGGGGGAAGCAGGCTCCCCACTGAGCAGAGAGCCCGATGCGGGGCTCGATCCCAGGACCCTGAGATCATGGCCTGAGCTGAAGGCAGACGCTTAGACACTGAGTCATGCACATTTTGAGGCTGTTTTGGATTGTCCTCATCTGGAGTTGACCTGGTCCCAGACAACACCTGTGTCCTTGGGCCAGTCCCAAAACGGCTCCCTGGGCAGCACCCGGTCCCAGCAGCGTCCCCCGACTTCCTTCTCATGTCTCCATCCAGAGCACAGCTCCTGCCTTACCTTCACAGGCCCGACCCCAGGGCGTGTGCTTCCTAGTGAGCACTATGTGAAGGCAGAGACCCTCCGCTCGGCACCCACTGCTGTGTGTCCCTCTGTGTGCCCTAACCTGACTTCCTCGTCTCTGGTCTGCCAGGCCCTTCCGCCAAGGCTCCCCGCCACAGAGGCAGGCCCTGGGCCCGGCGCGGGGGTCTGTGTGCACTCTCAGCCAGGCCACTTCTCCTCCTGCGTGTGGTGGACCCTCGGGACCATTGCTGTCAGCCCCACCCATTGGAGAGCCCTTCCTCCCCCAACAGCTTTCAAGGTCACCTGTGACAGTGACAGCAGGTCACTTTCATCCGAACCTGCATCTGCTATCCCTTTCGCCTTGCACCTACTCTGAGCCAACCCTCCCGGAAGGCAAGCTCAGACTTCTTCCTTCTCTTTCCTCCGTCATAGGGGACCGCCTTAGGGCCACAGGCCTGAGTTGGGGGACTGTGGTGGGTGACATGGTGGTCTAGACAAGTTGGTCATGTAGCTTACATGGGCGCTCTGGTTCTCCTTGAGCTTGACCTTGGAATACCGTTTCCAGGCTGCTGTGGAGGGCTGCCGGGCCTCCAACTGACGGGTACAGCGGAACCCGGCCATCCAGCTCCTGCGGGCAGGTGTCTCTGGCCACAGAGTGCAGTGACTGTTTCTCAAAATGTCGACGATTCTCGGCTGTAGGCCATCCACATTGCCTCGGGCCCTTGGTTGACCCTCCCGAGCCACAGGCTTGGGGTGTGTGTGTGCTGCAGTTGGGGGCTTCTTGCTATGCAAGCGGGACCTGTTGTGGGGGCTGTCGAGGCTGGGGACCTTCTGTCATCCAGGCTAGGGCCAGTGTGAAGTATGTTTCCTCCAGACCCCAACAGAGAAGATAGGGCTCTGTTCAAAATGAAAACAGAGAATTTTACTTTTGATGGTTCTAGGGGCACCTGGTCCAAGTGCTGCCCTGTCCCCAAGACTGACCCACCCATGCCCAGACCTCACTTGTCTGTGGTCACTTTTCCCAGCACCGTGCAGACACTGTTTCTACATTCTGCTGGGAGGCGGTGAGGAAAATGAGCAGAGACTTATAATTTCTAAGAAAATGCAGAACGGCAGGCTTAAATACTCCCCACGCAAAGCAGCCACACGTTCGGACTATGACCCTTTTGAACATGACAGCTGGGCTTTCCAGAAACAAGGGCAGTCTGCAGAGGATTTAAAAAAAATAAAATAAAGGAGGAACTCAGCATCTGGAAATGGCCCCGTAAATTGTTCTGACCAACTCTGCTGCTGAGAACAGCTAGAAAAACCAGCGGTGGGGATGGTGGGGACAGTGGGGGGGTGGGGGGCGGTGGGGACGCCTTCAATGACCTTCTCAGGACACCGGAGGCTCATCGCGCTCATTCCTCTGTCCACGCTAGAGCCAAGGAGGGAAGAAGAAGCAGGTGAGCCGGATTCCGGGACACGGTGTTGCTTTGGAGACTCCGCAACGTAGAAACTCCCACGGCAGTTTCTGTAGCTGGAAGTGTGAGAAGTTGAGGAGAGCTGGGAGTTGTCTCCCACGGCAGGAGGGACAGACGCATCTCAGAGACCCTGGTGAGAAGTGCAGGTTTTGGTTGGAACCCTGGAGAGTCCCCCGCAGGGACGGAGATGCGCTGATGCAGACCATCGGGGTCAGTCTCACTGGACGCCGATTCAGACCTTGCTTGAACAACAATGATTGTCCTTAGTACGGTCACCAGCAATTGCAGAAGAAAATCCCCTCTGGAGGTGGGTCTGTCCCCAGAGCTCCTCGTCCTCCGCTGGATGTTCTGAGCAGCGGGCGTGGGACGAGATCGGAAGGGAGCGCGCACGGGGAACCGTGGA
The DNA here is from genome assembly GCA_003697995.1 of Taxidea taxus jeffersonii. Lineage (NCBI taxonomy): Eukaryota > Metazoa > Chordata > Mammalia > Carnivora > Mustelidae > Taxidea > Taxidea taxus. Next base: position 37,320 of record ML108642.1, read on the forward strand.
GTCCAACCGCAAAGAGAGGAACAAGAAGCAAAGGAACAGACCTGCGAGAGAGCGGATGCTGGAGGCATCCCTAATATTACTAATAACTCTCAGGTTGTGAGATTCAAGAACGTAAGGAACCAGGAGAGAAATTCAGCAGAAAATGAGAAGTTATGAAAAAGGCTCTAATGGGATTTCCAGAATTAGAAAGAGCAGACAGCTCAGTGGTGGTTGGACGGACCCAACAGCAGTTAGATGCAGCTTCAGTGAGAATTCTTAAAGTGGAAGAAAGACGAAATGGCTATAAAAAATACAGAAAAGAACAGAAGAGCCATACGGGACGTAACGGAAATGTCTAACGTGCAAACGAACTTTGGAAGGCGGGCATGGATGGAGCAACGGTCCCCCAACGGTCAAAGGGGAGATGGCCGAGACTGCGAAACGGATCTCAGCACCCAACCACAGACTGAAGAAGCCCCACAAACTCAAAACAAAAAAAAAGAAAGAAAGAAAAGAAAAAAAAAAGAACAAACCGTGGCATTCTAGACATATTGCAATTACCAATGACAGAGAAAATCTTAGAGGACCGACTAAAACACACAAATCACCTGGGGCACCTGGGGGCTCAGTGGGTTAAGCCTCTGCCTTCGGCTCAGGTCATGGTCTCAGGGTCCTGGGATTGAGCCCCGCATCCGGCTCTCTGCTCAGTGGGGACCCTGCCTCCCCCTCTCCCTCCGCCTGCCTCTCTGCCTGCTTGTGATCTCTGTCTGTCAAATAAATAAATAAATCTTTAAAAACAAAAAAACCCATGGGAGCAACAGGGACACTCTCAGGCACCTTCTCCACAAACACAAACCAACCCCACAAAAAATTCAGGGATCTCATCAAAGACTGAAAGCTAAATCTACTGCCCTAGAATTCCATACTCATGGAAAATATCCTTTAAGAATAAAGCAAAAACTCAACAGCAAGAAAACACAGGACATGATTTCAAAATGGGCGAAGGACCCGAGTTACGTTCCTCCAAAGGAAGCATGAAGATGGCCAACGGATAATGTAAATCTCCCCCGTCATTCACCCCCAGGAAATGCACATCACAGCCGTGCTGAGACATCGGTGGCCCCTGTCCGAAAGGCTAGAACACAAAGACAATAAACAGCATGTGCGGGCAGGGACGTGCAGAAAGGGAGCCCCGTGCACCGTGGCGGGGGATGCAAATGGTGCAGCCACTGCAGAAACCAGTATGCAGGGTCCCCAAGACACTTAAAAATAGAAATACCACGTGATCCCCAGTTCTACTTCTGGGTATTTTCCCAAAGGAAACAAAAACAGTGTCGCCACTCCCACGTTCACGGCAACGTTACTCATGACAGCCAAGACCGGGAAACAACCCAACCGTCCACTGGCAGATGAGTGTGAAAGAACACGTGATACCTGGATACAGTCGAATACTACTTAGCTTTGAAAAGGAAGGTAGTCCTTCCGCTCCGGACGAGACAGATGGGCCTGGAGGACGTTATGCTCGGTTAAATGAGCCAGGCCCTGAACTAGCGCCCTCGGACCTCACTTAGACGGGGAATCCCACAAAGCCAGCATCATAGAAACAGAGTTGAACCGTCTCGTGCTAACTATAACAGGCTTGTGTACAATAAAAACGATCCGGAAGGCAAGGCACTTAAAATTCAAAAATTTCTAATTTCAAATTTGACCCAGGGTCCATGAAAAGAGCAGTTCAGGGAAATAGGGTCCCGAATGAGCCAGATTTCGGATTTACACACTTCGAGCAACTATCACAAGTATGCCTGCGACGGGAAGTACGGTCTTGATATGAGAACACCAGGAAAATGCCGGAGAGGAATGAAGACTGAAAAGGACCACATGGAAATTCAGGAACTCAAAAGAACTACGACCTGAAAGGAATCAGTTCCTGAATGGCCTTACTGGCAGTGACGCAACAACAGAAGACTGGTCCGTGCAGCCAGAGACAGACCAGCAACGACGATCTAGAGAGAGAGAGACGTACCAGAACACATTGGACGGTCTAGGGTAAGTGTAATTGGAATCCCCAAGAGAAAAGTCACAGAAAAAAAATATTTAAAGAAAAATGGGTGAAAATTACACCAATCGGGCAGAAAAACATTGACTTTAAAGTTCAAGGTCAGTGAATGTCAGCCAGGATATATACAAAGAAAATCATATCTAATGATACACTGCATACTGGGGCCAACAGCATAGACATCGTGTAACTGCTCACCTGGAACAACGGAGGCCAGAAGACGATGGAGCGTCTTCTTTGATGGACACACCCCGGCCAACCAGAATTCTGTACCCGGCGAAAGCAGCCTTCAAAATGGAAGTGAAATGAGAGCTTTCCGATAGAAGTTGGGAGACTCCAGGCCCGCAGAGCGGCACCAGGAGAAATCCCAGGTGATCCTTGAGGATGTAAGAAAGCGACATCAGAGCGAACCTCAGCTCTGCGCGCGATGAAGACCGGGGGCTGCTTTGGGGTGGGCTGGGAGGGAGGAACAGACGCTGCAAGGGCGTAGGGCCGGCCAGGGGCTGGGCAGGCTCCGTGTGGGGGCCGCGCCAGTGTGTGTCGAACGTGAGCCAACCGCACGCCTCAAATGTCTGCGGCGCAGTGCTCAGTGAGAAAGTCTCTCTAACAAGCTCCGCGAGTTCAGGAGATTCTGTACCCGTGTTTTCTGGTTCTGAAAATGTCACACAGGACGCGACTGGGGGACATCAGAGAGCAAATAATTCATGGCCAGGTACAACCGGACGGGGAAGCCGTCTCGCCGTTTCCGGAAAGTCACCCACTCACCTCTCCCGCCGCCGCGTGTTCCAGAAACTTGGCAGAGAAATGCGTGCGCGCGTCCTCGGGCCTCCTCCGCGGACGTTCAGGGCAACCGAGTCCCGGCGGCCGCAAGTTGGAAACAACGCAAAGGTCCCCGGGCTGTTGGCAGGACGAACCCTGCCGTCCGGATCCCAACACCCACCACGATCAGCCCCGGATCGCCCGCCGACACTGGGAATCGGGCGGCCGTTATTTGGGGCGGGGGAAGCCAGATGAAGATGAGCATCCCTGCACTTCGAGAGCGAACGAAACTCACTCCCATTTGCTGTGGACGGAGCTCGGATGGGGGCGGCTTGGGGCAGACAAGTGGGGACGGGGGGCAGGCGGCCGGCGGGCATCAGCCACAGAGGGACACAAGTGGGTGTCGCGGAGGAACGGGGATGTCTCGGCCGCACGCAGTCAGACTTCAGCTGTCGGCCGCTGGGCGCCACGCGCGGGAGGTCTGCGCGTGACCGTGGTCCACTTCATCCCGATCCAGCGGACGAGGCGCTCCCGCGAGCGGGGAGAGGAGAGCGCCCGGGACGGCACCTGCGGCTCCGAGGGAAAGGGCTCCTGGAGCTCGGTGAGCAGAGCAGGCAGAGCAGCCGAAAACCAGCAAGTGACCGAAGCCGCATTTCCAAGTCTCCGAGAGTTACCCGAAAAGGTGCTCGTGGGGGGGGGGGGGGGGGCAGGAAATTACAAGTAAAACAGTAAGAGACACCCGCAGGCGGGCGCCGTGTGCACCGGGGGCTCCGCGGGTGTGGAGCCCTGTCGCCGCGCACACACGCGTGTGCACACGACGCACGCCGGGCCCCGCGTGCTTGCTCGCGTCCTTCCTGACGTGCGCCTCGTCAGCCCCTCGCGCTCACCGCCGTGCGCCGCTCACCGTGTGGACGTGCCGAGTAATGACCTGCCCTGGTGCCGGGGGTGTTACGCCACCACCAAGGCCGCGGCAAAGGCAGCGCAGCCAGAATCAGAATCGCCCCGCGGACGGTGAAGGAGAGGCTGCGGCGGGCGGGCATTCGCGAGGCGCCTCTGCGGTGCCCTGGGTGCGTACCGGATCCTCTGCTGTGCTCGGGTTCAGACTCTAGGCTCCGGGGACGCTTCGGTGGGCATCTTCTGGAAGCTCCCGGCTCTTTCAGGCCTGCCGTTGTCTCCAGCCAGGCTCCTGGGTTTCCTCCTGCACATGCTTGGGTTAGGGGGCCTGGAACCCTGGGTCCGGGGTGAGGTAATGCGGATTAGTCCCATCTCTGTGGCCCTTTCCTACCTGGGGTTTCCTCCCTCCCCCCAAACGCTGCCCTCTGGCCCTTGAGCCCACCAGGACGGAGCCTCCTGCTGGCACTGGGGCATCCCTGCTGCGGGGGCCGGAGACCTTCAGGATCAGAGCCCCAGGCTCTGCCCTTGCCTTGAGTCCCATCAGGCTTCGGCCTGCTTGTGGCTCTGCCAAGTTCCTTTAGGAAGTCAGAGAGACACGTGTTTCGTCTGCGGAGAGCTAGTCTGACTCAGGCCACTTGCCGTTCCCGGAGCCCCGGCTGCACGAAGGATTCAGCCACACCGTCCACAAGTCCCATCTGACGGACCCATGTAGTTCCCTGTATGCGACAGTTGGAGAGTCGCCGTGGTCCGCAGGCACGTGTTTGTGACAACAGGTGACAGGTGAGTCCGCCGAGTCTGTCCCACCTGTCTCAGTGAATTTCACCTCACGGACCCCAGCCTCTGCTCATTTTACAAGGAAGCCAGAAAATTAAACAACGAGAGCATCTAAGATGCATTTTTGGGCCTGAAATAAATAGACATTCTAAAATAGCTGTAGAGCAGAGAATAACTCGTGACGGAAATCAGCTCAAGCTCAGCACAAAGCAGTTACGAAAACAGGAAGCGCTATGGAGCAGAGCCTCGGTGATGTGGCCGGCGCTGGGCTCCGAAAACCAAGGTCCCTCCCCTGGAAAGGACACCGGACTGCGATCAGAGGGCTGGCCACGGTGCCTATGAACGAGGAGACAGTGAATAAGCAGCCTCCCAGCATTTGAGAGAAACACATTTTCAAAAATGCAGTAGGAATGAATGACATTGAAAACAAAGACGTATTAGAAGTGCTCCCAGGGGGGCGCCTGGGGGGCTCAGTGGGTTAAAGCCGCTGCCTTTGGCTCGGGTCATGATCCCGGGGTCGTGGGATCGAGCCCCGCATCGGGCTCTCTGCTCTGCGGACAGCCTGCTTCCTCCTCTCTCTCTCTGCCTTTCTGCCTCCTTGTGATCTCTGTCTGTCAGATAAATAAATAAAATCTTAAAAAAAAAAAAAGAAGTGCTCCCAGGACCCGAGGGAGACAGAGAGCCAGAGAGAGAGAGAGATGGAGAGAGAAATGGAGAGAGGGAGCGAGATATATGGAGGGAGAAGGATGGGAGAGATGAAGAGAGAAACGGGGAAGGTGGAGGGACAGTGGTGGGGGAAGACGACCCTACAATATCAGCGTGAGAAGGAGACCGACACAGGCTCCAGAAGTTTTCAAAATGACAGGAGAATGCTGTCAAAACTGCATACAAAGCAAGTTGAAGTTGTATTGGGATGGACGAGCTCCCAGAAAAAGAACATTAAACCAACTAAAGAGCAATAAAACCCAAGCGTACCTGTAGCTTGGAAGACACGAATTCCGACGTAGAACGCACCATAAGGAGCAAAGAGGATCAAGGAGCAGGTCCCAGTCCCACGCTCTCTCCATCTCTGTCTCTCTCCGTTACCGAGTCCAAGGTACCTCTTGACACCGCTGCTCTTTCTTATGAATCTTAGAACCAGCTTCTCTGGCTGCAGGAAACTGTCCTGAAAGCGGACGGAATTGGGCCGGTTACGGATGAGTCTGCAGAGGGTCGAGCTGTCCTAGTGCAGAGCTCTGTCCCCCCGTCCCTCCGCTAATTCAGTTTCCTTCCAGTCGTTCGACACATTGTTTATAATCATCCCACGAGTGTCACAAATATGTTTGTCAGGTACCTCTTTTGTTACTATTGTAAACGGTGCTTGTAATTTTTAAGTACACGTTCTGATACGTTCTACAAAGGCATTTCGTTTTGGTGGTTGTTGTCTGCTGATCTTTTTATCCAGGAGCCTTGCTAAATTCCTTACTTTTATTTCCTGTAGGTTCTCTGGGTTTCGTAGTGACATCATCTGAGAATGACCAGCGTGTTCCTCCATCCTTCCACATCCGTCTCCTTTTCTCCCTTCCCGGCCGATTTGGTTAGTCTCCAGGCTGGCCAGGCTTTCTGCCCGTGCCCGGGCACACGGTGGCCACCAGCGCTCTTGCTATACCCTGGGATCGAAAGGGACACTTAACCTCTCACCCTGTGGGACTCGCCATAGATTTCTGGTAGCTCATGGTTATCAAGTCCCAGAAATTCCCTTCGGTTTCTGATTGGCTATGATATTCATTAAAAAAAAGTAACGATCAGATGTTGAACTTTATAAGGAAATGTTTTCACAGCCTGTTAGATGATCGCATGGTTTTCCTTCTTTTCCTGTTAATGGATTTTCTCGAAACATGTTTAGAATTCAATCTATTGTTTTTGACTAAGGAATGTGTTCACATGGCTCCAAACTCGGAGGGGTGCGCGGTCAAAACTCTCGGTGGGCAGTTTCCCCTCTCCACCTCCCCATACCCCCTTCCCCCCGGAAGACGCCGCGTCCCCAGATCCGTGTGTGTCCACCCTGAGATACCCCGTACAGTAAAGGAACATTAAACATACGCTGGGCTCCCTCTTCTCTGGGCATACTCTACCAGCCATCCTGTGCCCTAGTTTTTGGTTTTGCTTAACAAATGTCCCAGAGATCATTCCCCAGAGTATACACGGGACCGCTCTCATTCTTGGACCGTGGCCCCGTGGCGTTGCTCGCGCGGGTGTTCCGTGCACACTTGGTCGGCGGGCCCCGCTCGCGCGCACGGGCCTGCACCGACGTCCGCACGCCGCCCGCCTGTGTGCAAGGACGCCTGTGTGCAAGGACGTCTGCGCGACGAGCCCCGGACGGCGGACTGTCAAGGGTCGCGTATGCCTGAAATTCACGGCATTTTGTCAAGCTGTCTTTGCAGAAGTTGTTCTGATTTATAGACCCTCCCGCAAAGCAGCAGGGACCCCTCGCCGGTTCTCCTTCAGCAGAGCCGCGTGCGGTAAAGGCTTGTCTCGCCTTGTTCCCGCCTGATGAGAAACCAATGCGACCTCCGCCCTCTCAGCCGCCTGCCGTCTAGTGTCTGCAAGCATTTGGGCCAACCGTATTTCCTCTCCTCGGAACGTCTGCTTATCTCGGTTGCCAGCGTTCCCATGGGTTCTCCGGAGAAGAGCGTTCCCAGGAGCCCCGCGTGTGTCCGGGAAACGAAGCTTCCGTATCGGAACTCGTGCCCAGTCCGCCACTGCCCTTTTCACTTTGCCCCTTCAGGGCTTTACCTAACGAAACACTCCACAGTGTTGTAGCCTAATTACACATAAAAGAACAAACGTACGTAACCACATTCAGGAGTCTTCCCGGGTTCTGGTTTCTGGGTTTTAGCATCACACTGGGAAAGGCTGCACTAAAGCCACAAACATAAAAAACCATGATGAGGGTGATGATGACCGACTCACATTTAGGGACGCCTCTGGGCCCGGCCGTCCATGCTGGGAGGTGACTCTGCCCTTATTCCATCGCGCAGACGGGGAAAGCGAGGCCCTGAGGCTCGTGACCTTCACAGGGTCACAGAGGTCACGCCTGGCCCAGCCGGGGCGGAGACACGCTGCTCTTCTGCTGGCCCGTGGCACGACGGGCCCGTGGCCACTCTCTGCGACACTCCGTCTTCCCCCAGTTCGAAATGCCTCATGATCTCAGCCTCCACCGGGTCTCTCCTCGGGCTGTGCTCCATCGCCAGGGAGCTTACCGGGTCCCCGTGGCCTTAAACTCCGTGTAGCCGCAGACCCTCAGTCCAGACCTCTCGCCTGAACTCCTGAATCCAACTCTCAGCCTCACGGCCTGGGTGCGGCCCCTCAAACCCCGTGTCTTCCCACCCCCAGCTCCTCCTTCCTCTCCTTGCGCAGCTCGGCCAAAAGAAGCCCTGTTCCCCTGGGGGCTCCGGCCACGCTCGCTGACGGCGCCCCTGCTTCCTACCCCACTCTGCACCCATCAGCGAAACCTGTTCGCGCTCAAAGCACACAGATTCTACGGAGACAGGCGTCGGGGCCTGTGCAATAGTCCCCTCCAGGCGTCTGAGCAGGGTCTGCTAGGAGCCCATCACCAGCTCATGCTGGGCCTCGTTGATGCCCTCGCTCCTTTTGTCTGTAAGTCTAGTGTCCGTATTGAGTGACATCCCAGAGACGAGGGTCCCTGTGACCAGGTCAGTTCTGCTTCTAGCTCTCAGGCCCCCCACGGAGAGCAGGGGCCCTTGAAGTCCGGCTCTGGTTCTCGGATTTCAGACTAATTCAGATCTAGTGCCCAAAGGCAGAGATGTGACTGCCTCAGGCTCATGTTCCTGTTGGCTCAAGGGTGCCCTGGGTCTATGTTGGGGGTGGGTTACATCAGGAGGTGAACTTGGGGCCCAGAAGGCAGCACTTGCTTCAAGGGCTGGCCACCAGTAGGTTAAAACCTCTCAGAGCACAAAGGGAACACCTGGGTGCCCCCCTTCCTGCTTATCAGAATCTCACTATCATCTCCCGCAACAATTTTCCTTCTGTTTAATCTACAAAAACTCATCTCTGTGTGTCCTTTCACTGCAAGGCTCAATTAGATCCCAACCGAGACACGAGCAAAAACTGGCTTCGCTACTACTCTAGAACTAGCTGTGGCCTACCTGTCAGAGCCTTCTCAGGAAAGAAAAATGAGAACAGAAACAGAGCAACCACCCACCGGGGAGGCTGTCCCTGCTGGGGTGAGGCGTCGGGGACCAGGTTCACCCTCTACCCTGAAACAAACACAAGTTTCTAAAAATATGGGGGAAAATGTGTCTCGGGCATTGGATGCTTGGCACTCACAGGGCAGGGGTCCTTGAGAGAGGAAACCGACGGGTGAGAATGAGAGTTGCACCAGCCACCTGCCGGAGAGAGCGTTCAGCCCATGGGAGTGTTGGGGGCCCAGGTGGAGCGTGGCCGTAGGAGTCGAGGGGTTCAAGGCCCCCGGAGCGCACATGGCAAAGACCGGGAGGAGAGCGACCAAGTTCTCAGCGGCGGTTGTTGCAGCACTTGGGGAAACCACGCAGCAACGAGGGAAGCACCATCCTAGCGCTCTCACAGTGCGGGGAATGGCTCGTGGCTCCCGGGCCAGAGCAGCCGTGCCAACACCTCAGTCGGCAGGGACCTGGGTGCAGCGTCCAGAAAGGTCCCGCCTCAATGGCAGGGCAGAATTAGCTCTGAACTAAGGCCACTCTGGTCCTAACAAGGCTTTCGACTGGGACCCAAGAGGACCGAGCACCATGGTATCCCAGAAGAAGGCTCCTGACTGTAAGAGCACAGGACGACCCGCACCCAACATCGTAGCTCACAAGACCTGGCATCAAACCGAGCACTAGCAGAATGCAGACAAGCAGGAAGATATCAGGAGGAAAACATCAATCCCTAGAAACAGACGCCGATGGCAAAGCGGAAGCATTTGTACATGGGATATTCGAACACTTATCGTACTCGGGTTTGATCTGTTCGGGAAGGAAAACAAACACATGAAAGTGGCAGGAAAAACACGAAAAGACCCAAAGACCCCTCTTTGGAGGTGGAGAAAAGGAAATTTTAGTCTGAGACAAAAGTTACAACAAACAAGAACACCGGCAGGTTAGTGAACTAGCCCTGTGACACCCAGAAAGAAAATGGTCTAAAATATAAACCACGGCGCCTGGGTGGCTCAGTGGTTAAGCATCTGCCTTCGGCTCAGGTCACGACCTCAGGGTCCTGGGACTGAGCCCCACGTTGGGTTGTCTGCCCAGGAGGGAGTCTGCTTCTCCCTCTCCCTCTGCTTCTCCCCCTGCGTGTGTTCCCTCTCGCTGCCTCTCTCTTTCTGTCAAATAAATAAATAAAATCTTTAAAACAAAACGATTAGAGCACCAGTGACCTTTGTGACAATTCTATCCAGGATAATTAGTTGCAGCTTATATTGCATATAATTGACATCCCAAAGGAGGGAAAACAAACAAGAAAGTATCTGAAGAAATACTGACTCGAAGTTTTCTAAACAAATCCACAGATTCAAGCATTTAAATGAACCCGGGCACAACAGACTATCAAGATTGCCTAAAACCAATGAACAGTGATAGAAGGAACATTTTAAAGACATCTGTAGAAAAGTGACATGTTGCACACTGAGGAGTGAAATGAAAAGGACAGCGAGCACTGTCAGAGCTCCATGGCACCACATCTTTAAAGCTCTGAAAGGGAGAAAGGCAAATCTGAATTTATCATTTCAGCAAGAATTCCTTCAAACATGAAGACAAAGAAAATACTTTCTTTCAGACATCAAAGAACTCAGAGGACTAATCCTTGAATTCTTGGGAATTCTTGAAAGAAGTCCTTTGGACAGAAGGAAAACAACACTTGATGGACATCCGGACCGACGCGACACAGTGAAGAGCACCAGGAATGATACATATGAAGGTAAAGGATTATTCGTTGAAAAATGTCTTCAGGGACGCCTGGGCATCTCAGTCATTGAACACCTGCCGTCAGCTGGGGTCCTGGTCCCAGGGACTTGGGGTCGAGTCCCATGTCAGGCTCCCTGCCCAGTGAGGAGTCTGCTTCTCCCTCTCCTTCTGCCCCTCCCCCTGCTTGTGGTCTCTCTTTCTCTTTCAAATAAGTTAAATCTTAAAAAAAAAAAACTTAAAAAGAAAAGAAAAATGTCTTTAAAAGATGACTCGCTATTCAAAGTAAAAAATTACAGGGGCATCTGGGTGGCTCAGTGGGTTAAGCCTCTGCCTTCGGCTCAGGTCATGATCTCAGGGTCCTGGGATCGAGCCCCGCATCGGGATCTCTGTTCAGCAGGGAGCCTGCTTCCCCCTCTCTCTGCCTGTCTCTCTGCCAGCTTGTGATTTCTGTCTGTCAAATAAATAAATAAAATCTTTTTTAAAAAAAAGTAAAAATTACAATAGTGTGTTGTGAGGTTTATAATGTGATCTAAGTAAGATGTATGACGACACTAGTACTAAGGCCAGGAAGGCAGGGTGAGTAGAATGAGCTGTTATGAGCTCTGTACACCGTGTATGAAGTAGCATACTATTGCTTGAAGGTGTGGAGTGGTAAGTTAAAGAGCCACTGGTAAGTCCTGAGCTGACCAGCAAAATAACAAAACAAACAGTTACAGCTAACAAGCCATCAAATAGAGTGGAATCATTAAAATACTCAACTGGAAGAAGAAAAAGAAGAGAAAATAAAAGAACAAAGAACCTATGGGGCAAAGAGAAAACCAATAGCAAGATGATGAACTTAAATCCAACCTTATAAATAATCACATTAAATGTAAATGATCTAAAATCCCAATTAAAAAGGCAGAAATTGTCAGATTGGATTTTTTTTTTTAAGAAAGCAAGACTCAGATATTTGCTACATTTAATAAAGTTGCTTAAAACTGAAGACATGAATAGGTTAAAAGTAAGTGGATGGGAATAGATATACTATGGTAACACTCATCAAAGAAAAAAGCTGCTTACATTAACTTCAGGCAGGGACATCTGGGTGGCTTAGTCGGTTAAGCACCTAACTCTTGGTTTCAGCTCAGGTCACCCATCTCAAGGCCACGAGATCAAGCCCCTCATGGGGTTCCCTCCTCAGCGCAGAGAGGCTGAGATTCTCGCTGCTTCTCCTTCCCCCTCTGTCCTTCCCCCGCTCATGCTCTCTCTTTCTCTTTCAAATAAATAAAATATTTTTTAAAATTAGAAAACAAAACTTCAGACAAAGTACATTTTGAGCAAAGTAGACTCCCAGACACAAAAAAGTCATTTCATGATGATAAGTGGGGCAGTTCATCAAGAGAATGGAACGATTGGTGTTAGTGCACCTAATAAGAGTGCTTTAAAACACATAAAAATTGTTGTCACTGGAAGGAGAAATAGACAACCCCACAATTACTTTTCTTAAAGATTTTATTTACTTATTCGAAAGGGGGGGCACCCTTGTGCACAAGCAGGGGAGAGGGGCAGAGAGAGAGGGAGAAGCAAACTCCCCAGTGAGCCTGACTCGAGGCTTAGTCCCAGGACCCCAGGATCATGACCTGAGCCAAAGGCTGTCACTTAAACGACTGAGCCATCCAGGTGCCCCCAAATCCGCAACTCTGGGAGGATTTCGACAGCTCTCCGCCAGACACTGAGAGAAGTAAGCAGAAAGTCAGGAAGGCCGTGGCCAGTCCAACAGCGCCGCCAATCCAGTCCACGCCTTCCGAAGCAGCCCTCCCTGGAAACGGCAGAGTTCACGCTCTTGTCACCTACACATGAAGCATTTTCCCAGGTAAACCATATTTTGGGTCATGAAACTATCCTCAGTGCATTTAAAAGGATTCAAACCATGCAGAGCAAGGCCACCACAGAACTGAATTCTGAGCGTCAAGGAGAACAGTAGGTGGAAAATCCCCAAATCCATGCGCGGTGAGCGCAATTCCCAGGCAGACCCCTGGCCTTTCCTCCTGACCTCACCCGTTTTATGTCACCGGACAAAGTGACGAAGTGACGAAGGTTACTATTCCACTGACTTTAAGATCGGGAGATTTTTCGGGGTGGGGCCCAACCTCATCAGAGTCCAAGCCAGAGATCTGAAGCAGGAGAGAGAGGAGCTTGGTTGTCGCAGGGAGGAGGAGCACAGGCCTGAGAGGGGCCGAGGGGACCTGAGAGTGACGCCTAGCTGGTGGCCCGCTGGGGCCCTCGGACCTCAGTCCTCAACGGCAAGGGCCTCAGTTCGGCCAGCCACAGGCATGAGCCGAGAGGACCCTGGGCTCCAGGTGGGGGGCCGGCCGCCCGTCCCCTGGTTTCAGCATCGCCCGGCTGGACCCTGGCCCCTGGGACCGGTGACCAGAAGCCCCAAGCCGGAGGCCACCGCGTGTGTACTTGCTCATGCGGCGACAGAAAACGAAAACAATATAGAAATTAAGCAGCGTGCTTCAGAGCGCTCAAAAGGAAAATGAGAAAGTGTTTCGAGCAGATTGAAGATGGAAACCCAACAGGGAAATGCCTGAAAATAACCTCGTGGCCGGGCCTAGAGGGTGTGGCGCTGAGTGAAGCAAGTCAGAGAAAGGGAACTACCCTGTGGTCTCACTCTCATCCAAGAATCTAGAAACAAAACAAACGAGCGAAGAAACGAGAGACGGAGGGGATGGGGGCAGTGACCTCATGGCCGTGACGCACCCCGAGGCTAATGCACACCGTTGGCTAACCACACCGGGCTTCGAAAAATAATTTTTTAAAAAAATTCATCGGATTTGGCTCCGTCACGTGAGGTCCCTGACCTGGGACCTCAGCCTCCACTTGAAGAAAGCAGGAAAGAGAAACATGACCTGCGCGGCGGCAGAGGAGAGGAGGTAAGCACGGCGAGGGCAGAAGTGTGCGGGACGGGGTCGGGAAGCCAACGCCCGTTGTCTGAGAAATCGGACAAAGTAATCCAACCCCATCGCGGCCGACTGACCCGACAACAGCGGGGCCGGGACCCAGGCCGAAGGCATCGGGAGCGAGGCAGTGGCCCGCGCCGCAGAGGAGGGACAGTGGCGGCCGCCTTCCTGCCGAGACGACGGGCCACACGGCCCACCCGACGAGGCCCAGGGGCGCGCCAGCCTCCAGCCGACTGCGGAGGTCGCGGTCGCTGTTGAGAAAAGCCTCGCGACGAAGGACGTCCCAGGAGCGCGGTCTTCGCGGGGGATTCTGCGGAGCCCTTCGGGGAAATGCTCGTCGCACAGTCGCTGTCCGGGGGGTGGTTGCAGAGGACGGAGCGTTTCCTGCTCATTCTCCGGGGCCAGCACTGCTCC
>RCUC01157599.1:0-55241 GCA_003697995.1 Taxidea taxus jeffersonii
TGCATGTATAAGTGTATACACAAGTATACGTACATGCTACATTTAGAATATATATACACTATGTAAGTATGTATTTATATACTAAATGTATACTATATGTGTATCTATATCACATATACACATATATAGCATACTTATATAGGAATTGACTAAAATGTCTCATTTTTACCATCATTATATACTCCTTTTCTTTATCAAACATAATTAAGCAAAAACAATTGAAATGTATTATTTTTATTAATAGAATCTTGTAGATAATGGAGATATCAATAAATGTAAATTAATGTTATACATGTCCTTTGGTAGAGGAATCAGGCTAAATTTTTGCTGATTCCAGAAAGGTGAGCAGAAAATTTTATAGTTACCTCCCTCCCTACAACAAGAATTTACTATTCTTCTAAATATTAAAGATAAGGACAATTCCAGTTAACAGAGGCTTCTGGTTTCTCCCATTAAATGTGAATGTTACCTGATTAACAACATGAAAACACATTTAAAACAAGTTAGAAACTGCAAAAGATTTCATAATACTACTAGCCAAATGATTTAAGGTAGCTTGAATTCTGTGGAGGCAAATTACATGATAAAATCATTTACCCTGATAATTTAAATTATGGTCATTTTGTCTGTAATGTATGCATTTACTCTTTCTGAGCTTGTGAAGTAATGAATACCTTATGTCAGCCAGATTTTCTAATAGCATTGATGGAATTTTTAAACAACTGTCACATTTATACCATAGCATACTGGACCAAGATGCTAGTAAATTTTGTAAAACAATCAGGTGCTTATATTTCTTCTTTGAAAAACCTTTGAAAAATAAAATATTTAACTTTGCCCCAAAAGAGATCTGGTCTTTGCCCTGAGATCCTGGAAGGTAATCTCTAAACTAAATTTCATTCCAGATAACAGTGTCTTTTTGTTCAGGGTGGGGTTGATCATGCTACAAATATCAATATCAATATGACTTAGGGTGGAGGTTTTGACTTACACAGTCAGTTGACCTGGACACTGAAATAAGCAACTGGGCAATAAATTAATCAACCATCATACATCATGGAACCTCAATAAAGACTCTGGACCTCAAGTCTCCTTCGAGCTTTCCTGGTTGGCAACTCTCCATGCATACTCTCACACATGGATGCCATGAAAGTAATACATTCATGAGTCCATGGGGGAATGAATGAAAGCTCTCTGTTTAGTGTTTACTTGACTCTGCTCTGTACACTTCCTCTGATTGATTTTTATCTTTATCCTTTCCTGTGATAAACCATAATGATACACAGAACAATGTTTAGTAAGTTTTGTAAGTCTTTCTAGTGAATTATTAAAACTGAGAGTGGTGTGAGGAATTTTGTAAGTGGTATCATTTGCAAAGAATATCAAGTAAGATAAATTTTATGTGGACTGTGGCCTCAAGATTTATAATTGTCTAAGACTTTTACACCTTTCAAATATTACCTATCTTACTCCTTTTTCTAAGCCCCATCCATTACTTTTTCTTTTATTCTTTGACATTACCTAGAGTGCTGGGTGTTCACCAACCAATTTTACTTAGAAGAAATGAAGAACAAAGCTTATTACTTCTTTGTGTAGTTTTGTTTGAAAATACTATAAAAAACAACTCATATTTTTTAGTGATCAGTTACGTGGTCTACCATATTTGGTTATGTACAGTTTTGTTGTCTATCTGAGTCAGTAGAGCCCTAAATATTTAACTGAATATCATTATTAATGGTGGGTTTTCTATTTGATGACTTTAATTTTTAGATCCCTAAATACCTCAGATTCAACATTTCTGCAACCAAAACCATCACATATGTCAATCAAGTCATCTTTCCATGGAAAAGACATATAAATAGTGCTTTTAAGACACCAGTTCCACAAGTCCAGAACCTATGAACAATCCTTGCCAACTTCCTGATTCCAGTACAAAAATTATAGCTAAATCCAGGCAAGTTCATTTTTTCAGTATCTTTTGGTTCAGCCCACGATCTCCATTTCTATCAGTGCCATCAGGGCCAAAGCACTTATCATCTTTTGCCTACATTCAGCTTTTTTTGTTTATTTATTCAGATCCCACATATTAAGAGAAACCATATGGTATTTCAGTATTTGTCTTTCTCTATCTGACTTATTTCACTTAACATAATGCCATCAAGGTCCATACATATTCTCACCAATGGCAAGATTTTATTTATTTTTATGTATCAATAATATTATATTGTATGTATATCCCAAAATTTCTTTATCTATTCATTCATCAATGGATATTTATGTTGTTTATATATCTTAGTTATTATAAATAATGCTGTAATGAACTATATACACTCTTTTAGAATTAGTGTGTCGTTTTCTTTGTATAAATACCCAGAAATGAAATTGTTGGAGTATATCGTAGTTCTGTTTTTAATTTTTTGAGGAAACTTCATAGTGTTTTTCATAGTGGCTGCAAAAATTCACATTTTCACCAACAGTTGACAAGAGATTCCCTTTTCTCCACATCCTTCCCAATGCTTGATATTTCTTGCTCTTTTCATAACAGCCATTTTTAACAGGTGTGAAGTGATATCTTTTACACCTTTCAAATATTACCTATCTTACTCCTTTTTCTAAGCCCCATCCATTATTTTTTGTTTTATTCTTTGACATTACCTAGAGTGCTGATGTGTGATTTTGATTTGCATTTTCCTTACGATTAATGAGACTCAGCATTATTTCATGTATCTATTGGCCATCTGTATGTCTTCAGAAAAATATCCCAGATCTGCATATTTTTAATGAGATTTTTGTTGCTCTTGTTTTTATTGAGTTGTATGAGTCCTTTATATATTTATAATATTGGGCCCTTATTAGATGTATGATTTCCAAATATTTTCTCCCATTCAATAGGTTGTCTTTTTATTTTGTTGATGATTTCCCTTGCTGTGCAGAAACTTTTTAATGTGATATAATCTCATTTATTTTTCTTTTGTTGCTTTTGATTTTGGGGTCAGATTAAAAAACTCAAAAGATCTATGCCAAGGAGCTTACTGTCCAAGTTTTCTTCCATGAGCTATATGGTTTCACGTTTCAGGTCTTTAATCTATTTTTAGTTTATTTTATATATGGTATAAGATAGTGATCAAGCTTCATTCTTTTGCATGTGACTGACCAGTTTTTCCAATACCATTTATTGAAGAAACTGTGCTTTCTCCATTGTATTTTCTTGAGCTCTTTGCTGTGAATTAGCTGACAATACTTGGATTTACTTCTGGCATCTCAATTTTTTTTTAAGATTTTATTTATTTATTTATTTGTTAGAGAGAGAGAGAGAGAGCGAGCACAGGCAGACAGAGTGGCAGGCAGAGGCAGAGGGAGAAGCAGGCTCCCTGCCAAGCAAGGAGCCCAATGCGGGACTTGATCCCAGAATGCTGGGATCATGACCTGAGCCAAAGGCAGCTGCTTAACCAACTGAGCCACCCAGGCATCCCTGGCATCTCAATTTTATGCCACTATCATTGTATCTGTTTTTATACCAATACCATACTGTTTTAATTATTATAGGTTTGTAATATAGTTTGAAACCAGGAAACATGATGCTCCAAATTTATTCTTTCTCGAGATTCCTTTGGTTGGTTTGTTGGTTATTTATTTATTTGTTGTTTGTTCCATATAAATACTAAGATTATTTTTTTTCTATTTCTTGGAAAAATGCTTTTGGAATTTTTTTTTTTTTTTAAGTAGGCTCCACACCCAGCATGAAACTCAATGCAGAGCTTAAACTCACGATCTGGAGATCAAAACCTGAGCTGAAATCAAGAGTCCAGAAACTTAACTGAGTTACCGACATGCCCCTGCCATTGGAATTTTTATTGGGATTGCACTGAATCTGTAGATTGCTTTGAGAGCACAGGCATTTTAATAATATTTACTCTTCTAATCCATGAGCACATAATATTTTTCCATTTATTTGTGTCTTCCTCAATTTCTTCCATTAATGTTTTGTACATTTCATTATAAAGGTTTTCAGTTTGAATTCTTCCAGTGTCATCCAGACACATGCATTATCACCTCCTGCTTAACACTTTGCAATAGCCTTATTTTAAACAATTCAATGATGAACATTTTTTAACATACAGAAAAGGTGAACTAATTGTACAGCAAATAGCCTAATATCCATCTTCTAGTTTCTACCTCAAGACTTTGTTATATTTGCCTTATAATGTTATATTTCAATGTATTCTCAAAAATATTATGACAGATATCACTAGCTACATTTTATAAAAGTTCCAAGTATGTCAGATGTTAACCAACTTCAGCAAGTTCACTGAAATTAAAAAAAAAATAGATGAGTTGTTTATTTGACCTGAAGAATTTTTGAGCAAATGCATATGTGCCCACCACAAAAAGAAGGAATCCTCAAATTTTCTTGCCAAGATGCCAGGTACCCAAGAATGTTGTTAAAACTTTGACTATATAATAGAAGTCTCAAGCCAATATATATGGGCATCATGAAGTAGGACAGACACATTATACCAGTAGTACAGGTGCTATCTGAGGTTCATAGCTCCACTTCCGCATTATGTGGAACAACAAAAACACATAGAATATCTTTTTGGTTCACAACCTGGGGAGTTACCCAGGTGAAATTTGAAACTACCCCTCATACCTAGAGGGCAGGGAGAGATGGAAGAAAGGCAGGCCATGACAGATAAGCAATTAGTCATTTTAATAAACAAGGGAACTTATATATGGGTCCTATCTTGGGTGACCCACATGATGAGTATATCTCCACATTCACATTCCAGAATCTTAAAAGTTTATATAGAGGCCTTAACAGGGTTTAGTTATGTACATAGTCCATATGTTCTCAGCAACACATTACTCTCTCAAGGTTGTGTCCTTGAAATGGCTCCAGCTGTAGGAATGGTAGATAGGAGATACATTCCAAGGACAGGGAAGAGGATGAGGAGGTTTTGATTGCCTAGGTCCAGCTTGTAGGTCAGCCGATAATCGTCCTATTGAAGACCTCCTTCACATGCTTGAATGCCAAGGGTTTTGTCTTAGTTTTCTATTACTAGGTAACAAATGATCATCATATATTAACAGCTTGAAACACACCCATTTATTAGTTCAGAGATCTGTGTAAGAACGTTGGGCAGTCTTGATTGGGTTCTTTGCTTTTGAGTCTCAGAGAGTGACACTAAGGTATCTGGTGGAAGGTATCTCATCTGGAAGACCTGGGAGAAGAATTTATTCCTAATCTCGTCTCAAGTGTTCCCAGAATCCAGTTCTTTTTTTCTTCTTCTTTTTTTTTTTATTTATTTGACACAGAGAGAGAGATATCACAAGTAGGCAGGGAGGCAGGCAGAGAGAGAAGGAAGCAGGCTCCCCACTGAGCAGAAAGCCTGATGCAGGGCTCGATCCCAGGACCCCAGGATCATGACCTGAGCTGAAGGTAGAGGCTTAACCCACTGAGCCACCCAGGCGCCCCCAGAATTCAGTTCTTTTTTTTTTCTTTTTTTTTCTTAAGATTTATTTATTTATTTGTCAGAGAGAGAGGGAGAGAGAGCGAATGAGCACAGGCAGACAGAGAGGCAGGCAGAGGGAGAAGCAGACTCCCTGCCGAGCAAGGAGCCCGATGCGGGACTCGATCCCAGGACTCTGGGATCATGACCTGAGCCGAAGGCAGCTGCTTAACCAACTGAGAGCCACCCAGGCATCCCCAGAATTCAGTTCTTAAATCTGTAGTTCTAAGGTCTCCGTTTCCTTCATGATTGTCATCTGGGGTCTACTTTCAGCTTCTAGAGATCATTAACATTCTTACATATGTGGCTGCCTCCTCCATCTTCAGATCGGCCATGATGATTGATGTCTGTCTCCTGCTTTGAATCTCTCTGAGTTTCCTTTTGGCCATTAGCCAAAAAATATCTTCTAAATAGCTCACATGATTAGTTGTACCCTAATGTCCTCTCTCTCACAGTCAACCATCTAATAACCTTAATTACAACTGCCATCTCATCATATTCACAATATTATGGATCAGGGAAGGTCATATTGAGGGACTGCAGGTTACTTATGCAGAAACATGTTTTGACAAATCCTTACAAATTCTTACTTTTGTTTATTGAGATTCTGTAAGACATTTCGTTATAGCGGTGTGCCATTATGACCACAGTTTTGTTATACATGTATGCTTGCTTTTGTTACATTGTGATTTCTGTGCATAAAGAAAATTGTGGGTTCCAATTGTTTGGGCTATCTCAAGCAGATTTTTCCACAGGCAGTACATACTAATGAAATTTGATAAATTAACCTGACCCTTAGTACCATGGCCAGTTCTCATAAGAATGTTAGGTTCCTTTCAGTACTCTACTTTTGTTAAAAATGATACAACTTATTCTACAGTGGTGAATATTTAGAAATGGAACAAATTTGGTTTCCGGTGTCCTAATATGCTTGCATGACTTTGAATAAGACTGGCAACTTATCTGAGTTTGAGTGTTCTGTTTTAGAAAATTAGTGTACTTGAGAATAATGCTCTCTATCCTCTCCATCCTTGCTTGTTGATGCATAAGCCAAAGGTAAGCTCTAAATGGGAAACGCTCAGATCAAATTACAGAAAACCAAATTACAGTCACCATTACTGACATCTTTATTTTATAGATTCTGAAAAACTAAGTTGTAGATGGTTAAGCACTTGCCCAGTATTTTTCACCATGACAGCTATAGAATTTGGGCCTTAATAGGGCAGTTTGACATCAAACATTTTATACTTATCATACCTCTATGTTGTTGTTTCAGAAAAGAATAGAATCAGTTGGATAAAATTAAAATAAAAGTGTTATTGTACCAAATGCTTGTTTTTCTCATTTTTGGAATTCAGGATTCACTATATGTAAGAAAATAATTGTTTATAACTCACTTGTTAGAAAGAAGTGAAAATAAAATTGAAACCTGAGATAGTCATTATTATCAGTTGTTATAATTAATCAATAAATCTTTCTGTCTAGTTCTTTCATGAAAAATCTGCTATTCTTTTTAATTATAAAAATAAGCACAAAGACCACTCTGACATAAACAGAAAGAGTCTATGTTGTGGTGAGCACTTCCATTTCCTGGAATGAATCCTTTGTGTACATAAGATTATGAATGCCTCTCAAATCCAAGAAATAGTTTAAATAAAACTGTGCCAGTTCAAAATTTGCAAAAAAAATCACATATTCGTGATACTTTGAGTGACTCTAAAAGTAGTAAAATGACTTTTCTAATAATATCATTATTTTGTTATCCACATAGAATTTTAGAGCTCAATGGAAACATTAAAATTGTATAATCATATTCTAACAATGAAGAAACTGAGAAATTCAGGAGATTACCTAGGTAATTATTTTTAGCAAGACTCCTTGGCAAATCTCAGATCAGACACTACAAGAAGCTACACTGAGATGGTTTTATCACCATCTCAAACTATTTCCCTTTGAGAATAATATAATTTTGCAGTTCAAATCAATCAGAAAGCAATGTCTCCCAAAGTCTAATGTCTATGTAAATAAGAATTATATCAACTTTCGTTTGTCAAAAATGCAGAATCTTAGGCTTTATCTGTAATATGCTTATCAGAAAGTTTTCAACTGCTACCATAATAAGCACTTTAGCAAACTTTTGTAAGATAAAGTTCGAGAACTACTGGTTTTTGAAATACAGATCATTCACTTGTTTATTCATTGTAATGCAATAAAAAGATACCTGTTGAGTTCACTTGATTTCCACAACGATTCCCAAATTTGCCAAATTTTATTCCCAAATTTCTTTTCCCAATTTCAAATGAAAATCAGTTGTGTATTCATTGATTTTAAAGTTAACCATTTTGAAAATCTTAGTAAATTTGCTGTGTTTGAAAGCATATTGTATGCATTAATGACGGTAACCTATGCATTATAATCAAAACTTTCAAAAAATGTTAAATCTATTTTTAGATGTTATTTCTTATTTTTAACCTTTATAATATTGAAGATTATAATTGCTTCTATTCTGAAGTTTCAATTCCTTTGGAAATAATTTGGTATAGGAGAAGTCTGACTCCTAGTTAAAAACCTATGTGTGATTTTTTTGGCTTGATCATAGGCAGTTACAAAAGTATTTATCTGGGAGGCTGGGGGATGAGGGGGTGGTTATCTTTCTCATACTGTGTTTGGGGCACAGCCAGTGTATCACCATTTCTGAAGAGAGTTGTAGTCAA
Source organism: Taxidea taxus jeffersonii (assembly GCA_003697995.1). Lineage (NCBI taxonomy): Eukaryota > Metazoa > Chordata > Mammalia > Carnivora > Mustelidae > Taxidea > Taxidea taxus. The sequence continues at coordinate 8,225 of RCUC01157599.1, forward strand.
AGAAATAGGCCCTTGTGGACTGCCACACTCTCTTCCATATTTGTGATTTTAGTCCAGGTAACTTCATCCTTAGGTTTCTTTATATGAAGTCATGGGAATAGGTCTTCTGGAACCTTCTTAAGATTCCCTTAAGGTGGAGAAGGGAGAAACCTTAAACTTAACCCCAATACAACTCAGTATCCAGTCTTTTCCACTCCTAGCTCTTCTCTCTGCCAGTTCCCCATAGTCTATAAAACTGCTGTAGCCTTTTGTTCATGTCTCCCTCAAAAGTAAAACAATCACCAATGTGTATGGTGATCAATTTGACCTTTAATCAGTGTACCATTCAGTGGGAGAAAATGGATTTGGCTTTTCTTTCCTTTTTTTTTTTTAATGATTCTTGCTCATACTATCAAAGTGAGTGACTAAAACTTAATATGTTGTGGCATATTGCTTCAATTGGCCATTCTGACACCTGGCACCTGATTCTGGAACATCAATTTTCTCCTGCCCTCAGTACTCATGGATCTCAAACATGGACTGGAACTAGGACCATTGGTTCTCTGGCTCTCAGGCCTTCAAACTATGCCATATATTTTCTTGAGCTTCTCCAGCCTATGATGGGCAGATGGTAGGACTTCTTAATCTTCATAATCAAGTGAGCCAATACTTTATAATAAATCTCTTCGGAAAGATAGATGTAGTAGATAGATGTAGGAATAGTATAGATATATATCTCCTATTGGTTCTCTTTCTCTGTAGAACCTGAGCTAATATAGACTATTTAGTGATAATTCACTGTGGACCTCCTGCTAATAATATTTAACACACCTGAGCACAACACACAGAACATTGACATTAAAGTTTGCTTACTAGCACTTCTCTGTTTCAGCTCTAACATGTAAAAGAGCTTGAAAATTGTTATTGCCATCTGTTATGAGCTGAATCATGTCCCCTCAAAATTCATATGTTGAAAATTCTAAATCCCAGTACCTCAAAACGTGATTATATTTGGAGATAAAGTAACTTAAAATGAAATCATTACAGTGGACCTTATTCTAATACGACTGGTTGACATTATCATATGAAGAGAAAATAACAGATATGTGCAGAGGGAAGACTATGCAAAGACTCTGGGAAAGGACAGCAAATGGCCATCTAGAACCCAAGGAGGGAGGTCTCAGGAGAAACCAACCCTTCTGACACTTGATTTCAGACTTGTAGTCTCCAGAACTAGGAAAAAATAAATTTCAGTTACTTAAGCCACCCAACTCTGCAATACTTTGTCATGGCAACCCTAGAAAATCAGTACACTATCTTTACAATAAGAGAAAGTTGGACAAACCAACACTCAAGGATTTTCTCAGACCTATCAACAAACTGGATTGCAGGGAAAACTCCAACCTGAAATCTAGAAAGCTAGAGGACCCAGAGAGTAGTAGCTAAAACCTGCTTATGTGGAACAAAAGCTGTTAGAACCATAAACAGTAGAAACACTGAAATGGCAATTTTAATAAATTGCTGGAGGCTCAATGTGACTTATAGTAACAATAAGAAAATCTTGGGAGTCTTAGTCCTCTTGCCACACATACTTGCTTCCCTATACCCTCTACCCTATAAATACATACACATGTTCCTGAGGTTGACCTCCAGGAATAACCCAGACTTTTAAGTGTGGGCCGTATATGGCAGCTTATTTTCAGAGGCAAAAAGGAGTAACTTTATCATAAAGAAACCTGACAAAAACATCTCAGCAAGATACTTAACATCAACAGTGATAGTGTGTACCTTTGACATGTGGTGAGAATGGCACTTTACGTCTGTGGCTTTCTCCCTAAAATCCATAACCTGAGTCTAATCATGTGAAAAATATCAGACAAATGCCAATTGAGGGACATTACAAAAATATCTGACCAGTCATCCTTGAAACTGTCAAAGTCACAAAAACAAAGTAAAGTCTAAGAAAATGTCACAGCCAAGAGGAGTCTAAGATGACACAATGCCTAAATGCAATATAATATCCTGGATGGTATTCTGGAACAGAAAAAGAATTATCAGGGAAGAATAAGGAAACATCAGTAAATGAAACTTTAATTAATTTGTAAAAAGTGCTTGCTTGATATTTGTTCATGGTTGTCCCTCCCCTCTCTTCATATATATATATATATATAATATAGTAATGCCCATTATTGTATAATGTGTATTGTATTTTATATTGTATTTAATATATTTATATTATGTTACATATAATGGGTAGATGCATATGTGCATATTCACATACATCAACAATACATCTAAGCAATACAAAAAGATATAAAGATATAAGTATAAAAAATGAAAAGTAATAGTCTTCCTACCTTCCCTTCCTGCCCCTATTCCCACTCCATTCAGTGTTTTCTGTTTCTTACAAGGATTCTTATCTACCTATTTTTACAATTTTTAACAAATCAGATTCTCCTACATGTATTGCTATGAAACTAGCTTTAATTTGCTTAAAAATATAGACAAATTTGTTTACTTGTCATTCTACTAGATACTGGAAGAAGAATATGTTTTCTTCATTTTTGTGAACTTAACCCTTACAACAGCGTTTGGCATGTAGTAGGCTGTCAGTAAATATTTTGTTGAATGAATAAATGGATAATTTGCATTTGTCAAAGAATAACTCATCCGCTGATCATTGAATGAATCTCATGAGAGACACTAACTTATTTTGTAGCTGAAGAGTAAAAGGATTTTCAAAATAGAGAACATTCATGTGAAGTTGTTAGACTTTTTTTTTTTAATACATGTATTTGGATTTTTAAAGTTCAATATCTGGACACATAAATGAGATAAATTAACTAAAGACTAAATGAGAATTTTGAGCCAGTTGGTTCCTTTTTTCTCTTTTGCACTATTTTCTGAGTACCATTTTTTAAGCTACATGCAGAGAAGGAAAATATGGATTTTTAAAATCATTTTTAGGTATAATTCTCATAGTTAAAAAAAATCCCAGTAGAATTCCATTGAATATGAAAATTTAGCATTCTCATAACATTTCTGCAATTGTCCAGTGCACTTATATTCTCATAGTTTTCTCTGGCTTCTTAATAGGAGTATGTTCTGCCTGCTACATAGAATTTGCCCAGGTGTGAAATTCAGCACCTACTTCATATTCCACAAAACATTAATGCCTACATAATATAGGAACATATGACAGGATTTAAAGAAGACATGAAGTAGTATAGAGATGTGGTTTACTTGATATCTGCAAATATTTTGAAATGTGAACTGGAGTCATCGCAATTCTATAAAATGTCTTTTGACTTTCATTCAGTACATTGAGTGGGAAGGAGAGTGATAATTCACTGTCCCTAATTTCACCTTGTGTCAGTTTCCCTCAATCTTGCTGGTCCCCTCTTCTACCCAGAAAACCTTTATTCTTTGGGTAAAACACACTTCTTTCTTGTTGTATACAGAGCAGCCACAAATATATCTTTTTCAATTGGCCCCCAGCCAACATAGCCCTTGAGGCCTTATCTCTCAAGTTAATAACCTATCAAGGTTTTTTTTCCCCAAATAAAGTGAATTCCTGAATTGAGAGAAACTGCGCCAGTTGCTAAAATAATTATGAAATAAGGGGCAACTGGGTGGCTCAGTGGGTTGAGCCTCTGCCTTCAGGTCAGGTGGTGGTCCTGGGGTCCTGGGATTGAGCCCTACATGGGGATCTCTGCTCGGCGGGGAGCCTGCTCCCCCCTCTCTCTGCCTGCCTCTCTGCCTACTTGCGATCTCTCTCTCTCTCTCTCTCTCTGTCAAATAAATAAATAAAATATTTAAAAATAAATAAATAAAATAATTATGAGATAATAAAACTGTCACAACGTGCCTATACCAAAAATAAATGACAATGAAATAGGAGTGTGTTTAAGAAGAAAAGTAAGAGTAAAGTGGGTAGAATTAAGAAGTAGTAACATTGAAGGTGCCTGGGTGGCTCAGTTAGTTGGGTGTCTGCCTTTGGCTCCAGTCATGGTCCTGGGGTCCTGGAATCGAGCCCTGCATCAGGCTCCCTACTCAGCGGAAAGCCTGCTTCTCCTTCTCCCACTCTCCCTGCTTGTTTTCCCTCTCTCCCTGTCTCTCTCTCTCTGTCGAATAATAAAATCTTAAAAAAAAAAAAAAAAAGAAGGAGAAGACGAGGAAGTAGTAACTTTGAATGCAAGTGAGAAGCTGTAGGGTCAAGAGGGGCTAGTCCAGTTCTTGCTGAGTCTCTCACATAATAAGATACCTTTCACAAAATTCTTTATTTGGTCCAAAAACCATCTGCTTTTGGAAGGACAGCAACTGAAATTGTGCTTTTTTATAGCTGTCTTGTTAAATTGTCTTTATGTCTTTCTTTGTTTTTATTGAGATATAATTGACATATAAATTATATTTTTCAGTTCAACATGTTTTGATATTTGTATATATGGCAAAAATGATTACCACTGTAAGTTTGGTTGATAAGGTTTTTTTAGTTTAATAAATGGCATACATATATAAAGAATCCTCCAGAATGACAGTCCTAATTGACATCTATCAAAGTGACATTGCATTGATAAGGGCTCTAATGGCCTTTTTTACTCAAGGTCTGACTCTAAAATCCTAGCTGTAAGATCCTGCATTTGTCCTATCAAGTTCTCTTTACAAGTAGAATTTCAGTTTTCCTCTTTAATTAGCTTTCTGTTGACAGCTCTGCCTTTTCTGAACATAGCTTGGTAGGCATAAAACTGCATTTGATTAAGAGAAAGGAAGTATTTTTCCAGATTTAATGTAAAAGCAAAAGTTAAATTTCAAATTCTACCTAAATATACAATGTCAAGAAATGTAATTTTTTAACATTTTCTAGATATTTAAAGGCCATCACAAGAGTAGATATTTTATCCTAATATTGCATTTAGTTTTATTTAATTGCATTTTTAATCTGTGAATATTTTTTATATTTCTGTTTTCCTGAAGAATGGTATCTCTAAATAATTTTAAATACTATAAACAAGCATTAATACATATTTATACATATATAAAGCCCAGCATTCATATCTTAACCTTTTCAAAACCTGCCAGCTATTGGTGAATGTGTGTTTTATTCAGTCATTCTCATCGTTTTCTTGTTTTATGCCCAAGGCTTAGCACTTGGGTTTCAAAGCATCAAGCTTTAATGTTTTTGACTGATGTGAAATGTTTGCTTACTTTAAAGATTTTTGTTTTGCAAACTTTGACTTTTCTCATATTTTTCCCTGTTCATAATTACAATGCTATAAAATCTTTGTGGATTAATGAATACTATTATTTATTCAAATCCCAATATGGAGTGGGGAATTTTTCAAAGCATAGGGGGAAAAAGTTCTGCTCAATGTATGTAGATTTGTTTAACATTTTTTCTTGTTTTAATAGATTTCAATTTGAAAAAATAATTCATGCAAATGAAGATCTAACTGCAAAGAACTACTAGGGCATCCATAATTAAGTTTAAGAGGAGTTTGCTTTCCACAGCTTTATGACTGTTATTCAAGTCAACAAATACTTTATAGAACATGATTGTCTTTAACTTCAATTATTTATTTTAAGAAAGTTAAGAAGAAGTGATAATACATTTAAAAATCTCATTCTTGTTTTCAGTTGCCCACAGCATGGGGAATGGTCATGAAATGTGATTATTTCAAGTAACACCAAGTAAAATACACCACCACTGCTTTTCACCATCAGTACAGGTGTCAACATAATTAAAAGAAAAAAAAAGGCAAACATTGTTTTCGTATTTTTATGGAAAAAAATTATCTTCAAACCACCAGGAATTGTCCCAGGGATCCTTGGTGTTAATGAACTATGCTTAAGAACTATTGATTGAAAACAAAAAGTACTCATGGAAAGCAAGGGCAACAATCCGTCATACTTCAGAGTCTATTTCTTGATCTTGGATGTCAGAGGATCTCCTCAGACTTTTGTACTTTTACAAATAATATAACATCAGATGGAGATGACTATCAAGAAGAATTAGAGTAGGTAAGCATTTTCTTTGTAGTCCTTCCACTGTCATAGGATTGGTTATATTGTGGGCCCATCATGACCCACAGGTACTTTTATTAGGATTTTAAGAACTCTGGAATCATACTTCTCATCAGCCCTAGAATTTTCCTTAGCATGACTTGCTCCTGTCATTTTGCCTTTGTCCTAGAATGTTTTTATTGTCTTTAGTCCTTGTAAACTTCTAGCAAGTTTTATGACCCATAGAATGCATTCAAAAATATTGATAAAGTGAGTTTTATGAGATATCATTGTGCCACACACATCTTAAAATTGATACTATAAAACTCCGAAATATTATAGAAAGATATCAAATAGAGGATATATTTTAAAATTTTACCAACTCATCTTTTTATTTATATTTTAATATTTTATTTACTTATTTGAGAGAGAGAGAGAGAGAGCACAAGCAGCGGAAACAGCAGAGGGAGACTGATGTGGGCTCAATCCCAGGACCCTGGAATCATGACCTGAACTGAAGGCAGATGCTTAACCAACTCGGCTACCCAACTTGTTTTTTTCATACAGGGTCTACTTAGGATCTAAATCCTTGACACACATTTATTTACAAAACCTAATAATTCTTTTCAAAAATTATATCCATAATATGAATTATTAGCATTCAAAGTTATTCTGACTAAAAGAGATCCTTAGCAATGAATATGGAAAATTTAATTGAAAGATTTTCTTTTTTTTTTTAACTTCTTAGTGCATTGCTATATCTATTGTAATATTAAGCATCTATATTGTAAATACTAAGAAAAATTGACATGAAATACTCACAGGGATGAGGAAGGTCTAAAATGGATAAAATGGATATTCTGAAATTCCTGCATGGAGAGAACCATGGCACCTGAAAATTAGTAAGAAACATAAAAATAAGAGATATGTCCATATCATAGGATTCAATTTGTATCTTTAAATGAGTATGGACTCCATTATCTAGCTAGTAGGTGTTTAATTATTTTTGAGCTTTTGTTAAAACTGATATTGTGCTCTTTATATTTTTTCCTATATGTCTCATAGCTAACAAAGATATTATATTTATATTCTATGTATCAGAAACTTAGTGCCTCATCCAGATCCTTGACAACCCAGGAATTCTACTAAATGACATATTCAAGCCTACTTTTCATTTACAGAGCCCAAGCTGTCCATATTTTCTGCCATTCCCCTTCAATTGTTTCAAACTCTTCTATCTTCCTTACCCATCTCAAAATCTTTCCAAAATTATTGGTTTTGTGTATCATCTGTGATGATGTTTAAAATATTGTTCTGATATTCTTTTTGCAATATTAGCACTCACTTTGGCAGTACCTATACTAAAATTAAAATGATACATAGAAGATTAGCATGGCCCTTTTGGAAGGATGGCACACAAATTTTTAATGCAATATTTAAGCCAGTGTTGAGAATTGATATTTGTATCTGGTGGACCCAAAGACACAAATGTAGAAGGAATCATCACTTAGTTGAATAGTGTGAAATAAAATTTACTTGACTTGATATTTCAACAACAGAATAAAAATATAATCTTCATGACTTAAAATATGTGATCTTGAGTAAGATGATCCCCCAAATTATTTTCTTCATCTGTAGCAAGAATATAATATTCTTCTGAATACACCATTTTCAGTGATTAAAGTATATCATATTAAAATGGCTGATAATTTAAAAATACCCTATGACTGTGAATGGAACCTGATTATTTCCTTTTCATTATCTTTTGATAGTTATTTTTTCCCTCCCAACTCCCAAATGTGCTCTGCTCTTGGACTTCTTCAGATTATTTCTCCTCACTTAGAAGTTTATTTTCACTGACTTGAAATGTTATCCAATATAATGACATTGATACAAAATATATGATGGTGATAATCACCCCAAACTTTACATCTTCAGTTTGGATTTCCCTTGAAATTTCAATCTTTTGTATCCAGTTGTCTATATGTTATCTCTACTTATCCACTCTATTTATCTTATTTTGAGCACTCAAGATTAATGTGACCAAAATTGGGATTTTCATCTTTCCTTCCAAACTTGCTCTTGTATAGCCTTTCCCATTTTGTTCATGGGAATTGTATCCTTTCGGTTTCTCAGGAGCAAGAAAAACAAACACACACAAAAACCTTGGAATGATTTTTGCCTTTTCTCGCATTCTACCAATCAAGATAATCTGCTGCCTCTATGTTCATAATATACTAGAATTTGACCATTTCTCCTACCCCTATACAAACACACAAACAGGCCATTATCATGACTCATTAGCCAGCTAATGCTTATGCTCTCAGTTGCCAACAGACTGTGCTCTGTAAAACTACCAGACAACCCCACTGAAACAGCCATATCACTTGATCCTTTTGTGCAGGCCCTTAACACCTTCCATCCCAGTCAGAGTAAATTCCAAAATTCTGATTATATCTCACTTTTTTTTTTTTTTTAATCAGTAGTTCAGGCATGCTTCTGAACCAAAGTCACTTCTTTGTTTTCTCCACGGCCTTTACACTTTGATATTTGTGAGTGGTTTGTTCCCGTACCTGCGTCAGGATGCTGCTCAATTCTTTCTTAGTTGATTCTTCAGTGATGAATAAAATTGTCCTTCATCACACACATACTTCCTATTTTCCTTTCAGTCTCTATTTTATTCACTATTGCACTTATAATCAATGAATATATTATATACTTTCTTTATATTCTGCCTTACTCAAAGCTAAATGTGACATTCAGGAAGCTAAGGATTTAGTCAGTTTTATTCACTGCCATCTCCTCAATACCTAACATAGTTTCTAGTAGTTAATAGATATTTTTAAATGAAAGAAAGAATGGGTGACTTGAATTTGTGAAGAAGATAAAACTCCCACATACCAAATGAATATCAGATTATTCCCCTTCTACTTATTTTTGTAGTAGGTTGTACAGTTCTTTCTTGAGAATCGTTGACAATCATGCCATGATGAACCTGGAGTAAAAATTGGGGATAATTATGAAAAAAAAAAGTAAGGAGTGATGTTCATTTTTGAAAATATTTTTCTCCTAGTGTGGATTGATACAGGGTTAAACCTGTTCCTTTGATGCTCAAACTTTATCATGGGTGATTTTGGTAGCAATAACATAATCAAAATACACATACCTTTTATGTTTTCTGGATATGTATATTGACTATCACAAAAATGTTGAAGAAGGTAGTACATTTCATTATCTGACTAAATTAGTGCTCAGCAAATCAATCTCTTGATCAAATCTCTTAATCAAAATATAGACACACACAAAAACACACAATCTTAATTATACTGGTCTATGTAAAAAAAAAATCTTTGCTTTCTACTTTGGTTAAGTTTCAGCTAATATTTACTTCTTCTATATACAAACTGTACACTCCCTTCAAAGATATGTCTAAGGATTGCATATTATTTATTCATTTATTATATAAGGACACAACAGTGTTGCTAATAAATAAAGATTCAGGAAGAAGTATGTAGGTCCCACACAAAATGCACAACAAACACTTTACTTTAGTGATCATATTTGTAGAAGGAATATATTTCCAAGAAAATGTTGTACTTTAAAAAATACTGCTTGAAAACCTCTTTCCAGATTTCTATCAAGGAGGGAAGAGTTGCTGAGAAACCAACCCAGACTACTTCTCAACATGGTCCATTTTGCAATTATTACTCACAAGCTCTACAGGCCACACTGAAATGTTTAATATTCTGTCTCCTATTTTCCCAATATAACCTCATTATTTCTTCTGTGTTGGTTTTCTTTAACTACCCACCCTTTCCCTTATCATTAATTTGATGATTCCTGCACTTTATTAGGCTTTATTCATATCCTTTCTTTAGCCTGGAATGATATCTTAACATCTCTCTCCTAAAAAAATATACTTTGTCCCTACCCAATGTCCATATTAAATGCTTTGCCCTGTTTATGTTTGTTGCTCTTTGATCCAGCAATAAAAACATAAGTTCTACCCAGTGTTTGATAAATATTACTGTAAAAATAAATAACAGAAGATTATAATAGCTAAAATGCATAAACTAAAATATACTGAAATGTAAACATACATAGACCCATATCCATTTGTTGCAATTATAATTTGCAAAAATTGCCCCAGAAGAACTAGACAAGCTAAAAATAATCAATATAAAACAATGCTGATTATTCTCAATATAGAGAATAAAACAAAATAAGTATTGCCTAGATATTTAAATAACAATTTAACATTTGTTCCAAAAATCTAGATTTAAAAGTTTGACTTGGAAAAATTAAATTTTGCAAAACTAATATCCAATGTAAAATCTCACAGTGGTAAAGTTTGAAAATTTTATTTTATTTTTTAACTATATTATTATTATTTTATTGTTAAGGAATCCATTTCTAGGACTGTCATGAAGCCCAGGCTGGGTTAACAGTAATGAGTTCTGGAGGTAACTACACTAAACTCTGGACTTTCTGTTATAAGCACTCTCGTCTTTCTCTACCTCAGCTGAAAACCCAGACTCATGAGGCCTCAATCCCTGCTTCCCTACTCCACGAGATACCAAAGCCTTCTATGTAGGAGGCATTTTCAGAGGAGAAGACAATTTTGTCTTCCCAGAGTGCAAACCCTATACTTTGCTTTAAGAGGCAGATAACAACCCCAAACCACAAACATGCTGGCTCCTGCACAGACCTCAATAAAGTTTGAAAATTTTATCTTATTTTTTTTTAAGATTGTATTGTATTCATTTAAGAGAGAGAGAGAGCACAACCAGGGGGATAAGCAGAGGAAGAGGAGGAAGAAGGCTCCCTGCTGAGCAAAGAGCCTGATGTGGGACTCAGTCCCAGGACCCTGAGATCATGACCTGAGCTGAAAGCAGATGCTTGACCAACTGAGCCATCCAGGTGTCCCTAAAGTTTGAAAATTTTATTTTTTTAAAGATTTTATTTATTTGACAAAGAGAGCACAAGCATGGGGAGCCCAGAGGGAGATGGAGAAACAGACTCCCCCCTGAGCAGGGAACCCAATGTAGGGTTCAATCCCTAAGCTGAAGGCAGACACTTAACTGACTGAGCCACTCAGATACCCCAAATTTGAAAATTTTAAATAGATCAAATACTTTGTAGAATTTATATAGGAAAATGATCATACAGATTATATCAGTAAAACAGAGAAACAAACAAAACCCAAACAAAAGAGGGGTACTTGGGCTGCTCAGTCCATTAAGCACCTGACTTTTGGTTTTGGCTCAGGTCATGATCTTGGGGTCCTCTGCTTGAGGATTCTCTCTACGGCTGCCTCCGCCCCTCCCCCACTAACACACACTCACTCTCTCTCTTCCTAAAATAAATAAAAGAACTTGAAAAAAAAAACAAAAAATAAAACAAAAAAAGCTTTGAAAACATAACAATAGTTTTATTATGCATTGAAAATTCAAGAAGAAATTAATTTATTTTAATATATTATGCTCTAGGAAATATAAGGGAATTAGGTAAAATCATTAAAATATTTGTTTTCACTTTATAACTAAAGGTTCAAAGTGAGGGTATAAATGTTATAAATATCAAAATGCAAAATAATATAGCAGAACTATATATGAAACACTATAATCTCATACTAATTTTCTTTTTTAATTTTTTTCTTTTTTTGTCAGAGAGAGAGAGAGTGAGCACAGGCAGACAGAGTGGTAGGCAGAGGCAGAGGGAGAAGCAGGCTCCCTGCCGAGCAAGGAGCACGATGTGGGACTCGATCCCAGGACACTGGGATCATGACCTGAGCCGAAGGCAGCCGCTTAACCAACTGAACCACCCAGGCGTCCCTCATACTAATTTTCTTGAAATCAAAGGTATGATTTGGTTCTCCCAGAAGAGATGAAACATGAGCACTGACTCACCTGTGCCATCAGGAGAAAGACAGCACCGCTATTTAAATAGATAAGAAAAATTAACTAAACTTTTTAACAAATTACTAAAGGTTGTATGTAGGCTAGTGAGGTGGAATAGAAATTCTGAGTGTTGTAGATTCAAGAAGGAACTGTATCCTCTCATAGCCTTTTCTTGCTCAACTTCTACTGGGTGCTTACAAGAAAGAAGAGTGTGGGAAAGAGACAGGACAAAGCTTCCTTGGGTGGTATAGGTCTAGAGGAGGGGAATGGCCACAAATACAGAAAAGAATAAAGTTTCACATAAGTCCTAAGGAACAAAAGCCTTCAGCTGCTGAGAAAAAGGTAGCAAACTCTGGCATTCTGGATCATAGCAAAGAAATATAAAAGACTAGAAGAGGAGCAAAAATCATCCAGGTCCCAGGCCATTAGTGATTTCCCAATGCTGGTGAAGGGGGATGAGTTGCTGAGAAATTACCAGCTGTCAGGTATAGGAATAAGGGTCCTGCCTAAGAATGAGGTTGAAGGAGGATAACAAGAATGCTCTCTGACTGCTGACCATCAGGTTAGCAAGTACTGAATAACAAGTGAGAGAGGTTACTATTGAAAAAGCACAAGTGATCAGAGAGAGCCTATCTGCAACACAGACACATAGGAAAGCCTAAGGCAAAGGACTGGATGAGGAAAACTGTGAGAAGAAAAACTCTAACTCTCTCTACCCTAAAAAGGACACAAAAGCAGAGGAATTTGAAGTTGCTGGGAACTGGAAGTAAAAATAACTCCAACAAAATATAAAACCAGTTCAGCTGTCTGGATGGACTCTATCCTCATGCTATAGGTAAATTTTTTGCTCAACAAAAAGGTTGTTTCATATGGGTAAAGCAGTGGGTAGAGGAAATTTTATAGCAATAAGCACCTCAATTAGAAAATAAGGAAATTCTTCTATTTCTAGAATAGAAGAACCCTCTAAATTCTCTAGAATAGAAGAACCCTCTAAATTTCTCTCTTGATAAATTAGAAAAAAGGAAAGCATATTAAACCCATACTAAATAGAAAGGTACATACATAAAGATAATTGATGAAAACAGTGACATCAAGACGAAATACATTGGAGAAAAAAATCAGTGAAACTGAAAATTGGCTATAAAATGATCAATGAAATTGGTATACCTATAGCCAGATTGATCAGATAAATTAGAATACAATATAATAAAAAAGAAACGCTGTAAGTTGGAAGTATAAGAAATGAAATATAGGAGGCATCAACTCAGATCCTACAGACATCAACTATAAAAAGGTAGTACTATGAGCAATCTTATGCCTATAAATTTGACAGCATAGCTGTAGTCAGTAAATTCCTTGAGCAGTACAAATTAACAAAACTCATAAAGCTCATTCAATACATACTTAAATGGATAGCCTGAACATCTATACATTTATTTTTATTATTTCACTCTTTATTGGGGCCTATGAATGGTACCCAATAAAAATGAGAACATAAGTTCAAACAAAAATACATACACAAATGTTTATAGTAGCAATGTTCATAACTGCTAAAAAGTCTGTACTGCCTTTGGCCACTGAATAGGGAAGCTGTGGAAAAAGTAGACTAAACACTCCTACATAGGGGTGCCTGGGTGGCTCAGTTGGTTAAGCATCTGCCTTCTGCTGGGTTATGGTCCCAGGCTCCTGGCACCCAGCCCCACTTTGGGCTCCCTGCTGAGAAGAAGAACCTGCTTCTCCCTCTCTCTGCTTCTTGCCTGCTCATGCTCTCTCTGTCTCTATGTCAAATAAATAAATAAAAATCCTTAAAAAAAACCCTCCTACATAGCAGTAAAATGAAATGAACTGCTGAGCTACCTTAGAATATCGATGAAAGCTCCATCCTGACCACCCACACCATCCTGGAGCACTGGTACTGTGCCTTCATGGTAGACAATGGGGCCATCTATGACATCTGCCAGCAACCTGGACATCAGACATCCTACCTACACCAACCTCAACTGGCTCATTGGTCAGATCATGTCCTCCATCACTGCTTCCCTGCACTTCAACAGTGCCCTCAATGTGGACCTCACAGAGTTTCAGACCAGCTTGGTGTCCTACACCCACATCCCCTTCTCCCTGGTGACCTACTCAATGCACTGTGTCAGCTAAGAAGGCCTACCATGAGCAGCTGTTGGTGGCAGGGATCACCAATGCCTGCTTTGAACCTCCAACCAGATGGTCAAGTGTGACCCTCACCATGGCAAATAAATGGCCTGCTGTACACCCTACTGCCAAGAAGTGGTGCCCATGCCACCACTGCCACTGTCAAGACCAAGTGCACCATCCAATCTGTGGACTTGTGTCCCTCAGGTTTTAAGGTTGACATTAATTATCAGCCCCCAACAGTGGTGCCCAGGGGAGACCTGGCCAACATGCAATGGGCATTCTGCATGCTAAGAAATACCACAGTGATCATGGAGGCCTAGCTGGATGAAACACATCAGAATGCATAGAGCAATAGAGTATTCCAGCAGGAAGTAGCCTTGGGAAGTCACTAAAAAACAACATGAAAACAAACAACAACAAAACAGCAACAAATATATATATATATATATATATATATATATATATATATATAAATGATCCTGGAAGGAGAATCTGTCTGTCCTAACATTTTTTTTAAAGATTTTATTTATTTATTTGACAGACAGAGTTCACAAGCAGGCAGAGAAAGAGGAGGAAGCAGGCTCCCTGCTGAGCAGAGAGCAGGATGTGGGGCTTGATCCCAGGACCCTGGGATCATGACCTGAGCTGAAGGCAGAGGCTTTAACCCATGGAGCCACCCAGGCACCCCTGTCCTAACATTTTTACCCTCTGACCTTGTTAAGCCCTCTGAGTGCCAGATAGAACATGTTAGGAAAAGTCCTCAATGGAACACTGGAGTGGTCTTACTAAAATGAGGAAAGAAAGTATGTATAAAAATTATGATATATAGTCACATATATATGTATATATATAAAGTATATATAGACTTTCTGTATATAAAAAACTCATCTTCAGCCAAAAATTTCACGAATGTTCTCAAAACCTTCTATGGAAACTGGCATAATGTCTCAATGGCATATCCGATGAAAATTTCCTGAAAGTCAATCCCCTCTGAGCCTGCTTCCTGGATATTTGGACTTGTTAACCATTTATTTTCTGTTACAGTATTGGCATACTGAAAAAATGTTTTAACTAAAGGTGAAGTTCAAGTAAATGATGAGTTTAGTATTACAACCTGCTCATAGGAGCATAAAGACATTAAGGAGATTTACATATTGACTTTTAATCGGGTATTTTCAATCTTTCAGCCTTCTCAGCCTTTTCAGCCTTCTTCTTCCTATAAGAAACTGAGATGAAAGGGAGAAAGGTGACATAAGTGGCACATCTGAGTGACACATAAAATGTACTATTTATATAAAGTGCTTTCTGAAACATGTGGATAATAAAATAATTAGCAATTAAGTAGAGTTGATGTTACATGTGGAATTGGATTTTATAAATTCTGAAGTCAGTCCTGGTCTCACACCCTTGATATATAACAGATCGCTGTGAGCAGAGCTCCCTGGAGGAGGGGGGTCCAAGCCCAGCAGGAGCTGGAAAGAGGTTGCTGTTATTTTACACCCAGTATATGGGTGCTGAATGAAACACATATGAATGAATAGAACAATACAGTATTCCAGCAGGAAGTAGCCTTAGGAAGTCACTAAAGAAACAACATGAAAACAAAAACCAATCTCAGAGAAAGTCACCAAATCACTAGGATTTGTGTGACTTCCAGAGAAATGTAACCAGTGGATCTTGGTAACGAGAACTAATGTTTATTAAGCAACTTATTATTAAACAGGAGCTTGATACAATTATTTTATTTAAGTTATGTCCACAGGAGCTCTGGATGTTAAGCGGTAGTATTCCTATTTAATATAAGAAGACACCTAGGCTCGATGACCTTTAACCTGTCATCAGAATCTATAGCCTATTAAGTGAATGAACCAGGCTTCAAACTGCCAGCTTATTGGTTCCACTCCATTAGGTTTTCATCTTCCATTATTACTGCCCACATATTCTTTCATTATCTATACTGAAATACTTATATGATATTATGTCTATGACATCACAAAATTCATTGGTTCTCAGAGTGTTTAGGGGATCTTAAAACCCCAAAACATATTCTCATAGACCTCTTTCAGAGTAACTATTTTAATTTGTATGATTTTTCTAAAGAACTGAATTTGTAATAGTAAATGTCTCCAAAACCAACTCTATATAACACACATTGAAGATACCAATTATCTTCTGTTCTGGAAATACTCCAGCAGCCTAAAGCCCTGCATTCCACAAATACAGATCAGTATATTTACCTTGGAGTCTTGACATCTGTAGAATGACCATTGCCTTTGCTTAAATTCTATCAAAAGTAATTGTGAGAGAAGTACTGGGAACATAATAAGTACTCAAGAAATTCACAAATAGCCAAAATTTCATTTGTCGCAATCCTCCTTGAAATTGAATTGGCTGCTCAGACTTCAATTTTGCCTTAGCTGTGAAAAATACACTTTTAAAGAAATGTATTAGAAATGTTTTGTTACATACCTTACCTTAGACCCATGAGTTTGGATCAGAGCTCAGTAGACTCACCAAGGATATTGTACTCCCTAAACACATGAAATCCAGTTTTAAAAAAGAATAAATGAAACAAGATGGGATCAGGAGGGAGACAAACCAAAAGAGACTCTTAATGTCATAAAACAAACTGAGGAGGGTGGGGGGGAGGGGGGTTGGGAGAGGGGGGTGGGGTTACATTATATGTTTAAATAAAAATAAAAATTAAAAAAAATTTTTTTTAAAAGCTTAGAAACATGTTACTTAAAAAATAATAGTACTTGGGGCCCCTGGGTGGCTCAGTGGGTTAAGCCTCTGCCTTTGGCTCAGGTCATGATCCCAGCATCCTAGGATCGAGCCTCACATCTGGATCTCTGCTCGGCGGGGAGCCTGCTTTCCCCTCTCTCTCTGTCTGCCTCTCTGCCTACTTGTGATCTCTCGCTCTGTGTCAAATAAATAAAATCTTTTTTAAAAAATAAACAAATAAATAAATAAAATAATAGTACTAATAAAAGCAAAACAGGACAGGGCCCAAATTTCCACTAAAGGAGACCTTCAGCAAAGACCCTTTAGACATATTTCAGTGTGTTCCCTTTTGAAGGAGTCAATACTGGCAGGATTAGACAAGGTAAGGTAGCAGAACTTTATGCAAGATATTACAAATCAACTTAAAGAAAAGACAAAGTACAACCCTGTCCTTGTCATATGTCTAATAATATTTATGCATGCAATGTAACAAGAGGAAAGTAAATATGAGCTGTTTAACAAGCTAACAAGAAATGAAAGCCATAATAAGGAGCATTAGTGATGATGCCCATATATTTTTCTGAAGTTTTTTATACAGATTGAGTTGAGTCACATAATAGAGTCAATGTAAATAAAGGCTCTGCTGGTGCTTGTTGCTTGTGAGGTGGGGCATTTCTTGTGGAGAGAAAGCACTATATCTGGAAAACATGTCATTTAAATAATTGAGGACACCTGGTGTGAAGAAACTGAGACCAATTTTACTGATTTTCCTTTCTTTTATTTATTTTTTGTGTGTTTCTCCATTAAATGTGAAAAAGAAAATTAAATGTGATTATACCTGCCTGTTACATCCTCCAGGAACATAAAACTGTTTATATTTTGAAGAACATTATAAAAATACTTAGCTTACTCACCACTAAAGTCATTATGAGTAATTTGTATTTAGTAGTATATTACTAAAAAGTTTTCACTTTACTTAGAAAATGGATTTCTCCTTATGAATACTTTCTACCAAGAGAGTTTATCTATTGAACTGTGGAGTTATTGAATATAAACATTTACCCAGCACACCATACTTTCAATAATTAATATATATTATTGTAGAATATATTAAATGGATTGGGAAAGCATTGTAATTTGTCTAAAATGTAATCTTTCTTTGTTTATTGCAGTTCTGCTACTAATTTCAAGTCTTCTAAGAATTCAAATTTTCCTACATAACTATTTAAATAAAAACCTGGTCTTAATGATTATTCTAAGCATCCGAGCACATGAAAAATAAATGTATATAAACATATGGATATATGTATTACATATAAGAATATATGTAACATATAGAAATGTATACAACATAAATAAATATAGGAATATATATAATATATATAGGAATATATATAATATAATGTGTATGTGATAGATAGAATGGTATGTGTCCTCAGGAAGCCTACTGTTAGAAAGTGAGATACGTGTTTAACAAGTAATTTAAGGACATGACATGTTACTCAGAACCTACAGGATGCCTGGGAACATATGAGAGGCTGTTCCAACCTAGTCTTACACAGAAAGAAAGGTATTGGAGCAAGATAATTTTTAAATTGAAGACCTAATGAAATGGAGGGAGAAGGGATGAGGAACATGCTCCCAGCTGAAGAATTTAGAGGCGGAGAGGTACGAGGTAAATAACATATTCCAAAAAGTAAAACCAGTTTATTGTGACAAGAAAGGAGAGACCAGCTGAAAGTTTGGTGAGAATGAAAGCTGGGAGGTTGGGGAAGAAGCAAAGTCTGAGTCATATATTATTTATTTGACCTTTATTTTATAAAGTAAGAGGAAACTCTGGACTTCGTAAAGCAAAGAAGTATTATGATCAAAAAACAGTTTTGGGGGATGCCTGACTGGTTCCTTCGGTAGAGCATGTGACTCTTAATCTCAGTTTTTTAAGTTTGAGCCCCATATTGCGTGTAGTCATTACTTAAAGTCTTTGAAAAAATAGTTTTGGAAAATTATTCTAGCTACAGTGAGGAGATTGGGTGTTAAGAGCAGTGCTAAAAAGAGGACAGAAGTATAAACAGGGGAACCAGTTAAAAAATTCTTTCAGTAGTAATAGCAACATTATGAAGAATCAAGGGAGAATTAGTGATACATTGGAGAAACAGGAAAGGTATGTTGAACATGAGGTAGATATAAAGGGTTACTGGCAAATGTTATGCTTGTGTGTGTGTGTGCACATGTGGGTTTTAATCAGCTTAATGCAGGCAAGTAGTTAAATATTTAAATAATATTTAAATAATAATGATTTTTAGAGATAATAATTTATCAAGTATCTCTCCATACAAATCAATGTAATTTCAAAAAGCACTCATATTTGTTTCTTTTAGCTATCTTTTCTAGTTTTTTAGGTATATTCATATCTGCATATAATCTTCATATTATAGCTTGATATCAATTTTAGATTATTTTCTGTGCACTTCCCACTGATAGATAAACTCATGTATATCAACACCATCAATACTCTTTACACCTCCTGCCAATATGTTTATATAAATGTATCTTACATAGTTTAGTTCTATCATTTGAATAATGTAGTTACACCTTTATTTCTGTATTCTATCAACCGCAGAGACCATCTCTGTCTGGATCTGTGTAGGTTGGCACTCCACCAAACTGCAGATCTTAGTGTTTGCTCACTTCTTTTTGGGTCACCTCCTTCCTTCAACTGCCTGGCTTCCATTTTACCTCTAGATTCATGCTATCTTAAGTTCAGCAGTGGCAGATATATGTACTTGTCCCTCTGGTATGTAGAGAAATTTTTTCTGTTTTTCTAGAATTAATATCATGTGATTCATGAGCTCCACAGGTTGGATGCTTCCCTTGGCATTATCTCTTAATCTCCATTTGGACCCTGTCTGGTTCTTAATGCCTATGAAAGGAGGAGAAAGCAGGACCTCTGTCCTGCAGAGTCCAAAGATGGAGAGTCACTTTTCCTTCCACATGAAATGGCTGGCCAGGTAGGTAAGGCTTTTCTTTTATTGCTGTCTTCAAAGTATGTGAGGCTATACAGTAGTCACCATGTGTTTCTGGCTTCCACTAAAACATACCAGTCTGACCCAGTATAAACCATGTTCTTTTTTTTTTTTTTTTCTTCCTATAGCTGATTGTAAGGGATTTCTCATCTGGAAACAGGTATTAGCTCAGGGACGTATACCTGTACTTCAGGAGTGGGGATCTTGGCTACTGATAGCACACAGCTTGTGTGTGCTTTTTGATCTTACTTCTATTCAATTTGATACACCTCTTGCATGACATGATGGATTGTTCTTGGGCCACCCATTTTTTGTGGAACTCACAGAATCCAGGTCTTAATGGGAAATATCAGATGTGTGGTCAATTTATTTTACATGACCAAGCATCCTCTTTCTACCAAAGTCTGGTGACATTCTAGGAGCTCCTTTTCAAAAGACATATTATTTTCAGTTGCAGGTGGCATAGTCCTGTTCCAGAACTTGAGCACTGCAATTCTCCCAGGAGATTTCTGTAAGCATCATATGATATTTCCCCCTCAATGATAACTCTAAAACCACAGATTATTCCAGATCCAAATTCAGATTCCCTATGTAATCATATAATCCAGTCCCATTGATTAATTACCCTAAGAATCTCACCCTACATCCCATTATGCTCCCAGGATCCCTCAGCACAGCATGGGTAAGCCTGTCACCTCCTTAGGGTTTAGTCCTCCCTTTTTCTTCCTGTTGGCCCCAATATGTGCCAGCTGGATTAACAAGCAATGTAAGAAGAAGGGGATAAGAAGGCAGATCCTGGAAGGGAAATGTTTGTCAGGGGAAAGGCTTTTGAAGTATCTTCTAGGAAGGGAAGTAGTGTCAACTGGAAGAGATAGGTTACTCTGTAGTCTCAGAAGTTTCAGGGACTGCAGGTGATTCAAAACATTTCCAGTCATCCACCCAAATGGCCTTACTCTTTTTCATTTTCTAATTAGGGTTCTCACCATAGCAGAAGATGCCCTTGCTTGGGCATTTGTCGTACTCTAGAATACAGCCACCATATTAAGTTCTTACCCTGGTCTTCCTATTTCTCTACTCCCCACTGTAAGAGGAGAGAATTCTTTTGCAAGCTTCCAGGAAATCCCTATAGCTCACACTCAATTTTCAATTGCTTTTTAATCCCTGGAGTCTTTTGTCATATTTAGCTAGGTGTCAATGGCATTTAGCCATTGACCTTCCAAACCCACCGTCTTTATTGTTGCTCTCTGCCTGGATTTTTCAAAAGTCTGACAAATTGCATCAGCTAGTATATTCCCTCCTACCTGTAAACCATCTCAATTCACTGACAGTGAGAGATTTAACAGTTGAACTATTGCCTTGTGTCAAGGATGTCATCTGGATTCACCTAACACTAGTGACTGGAGAAAAGTGATTCAGTCTCATAACCCCATTTTATCACTCCCTTTCTTATACCATTGCTGACACTAGCTATTCCAGATTATATTCACTAGAGGCAGAAGCTGAGATGGAGTGTAGTATATAAGATGTTTATGAGGGATCAACACTTGTGGAAGCAAGTCAAAGAAAGCAAGACTGGGCAGAAGAAAAAGTCCAATTATCCTGCTGAACTACAAAACAAACAAACAAACAAACATAGCTAATTCCTGGAGCAAACTCTGGAGCAAAGGATGGAGCTCTAGAGCAAACTCTGGAGGGAACTCTGGAGCATGGAACTCTGGAGTAAAAATGGCCCATCAGTTTATTCAAAAAGTTAAAAAAAGAAATACCCTAATATCCAATAATCACACTCCTTGCTATTTTCCCCAAAACTACAAGAACACTAATTCAAAGGGATACATGCACCACTATGTTTATAGCAGCATTATTTGTAATAGCTAAATTATGAGAGTAGCCCAGGTGTCCATCAATAGATGAATGGATGAAGAAGAGATGTGTGTATACACACACATACACATGTATATACACATGAAATATTATTCAGCCATAAAAAGGATGAAGTATTGCCAATTACAATGACATACATGGATGGAGCTAGAGAGTTATAATGCTAAATAAAATAAGTCAGAGAAAGACAAATATGATTTAATTTCACTCATTTGTGGAACTTAAGAAACAAAACAAATAAGCAAAGAAAAAAAAAGAAGGAGAGATAAAGCAAGAAACAGACTCTCAACTACAGAGAACAAACTGATAGTTACCAAAAGGGAGGTGGGTTGGAGATGATTGAAATAAGAGATGATGATTAAGGAGATCACTTATCCTTATGATCACCTGCTGTTGTATGAAAATATTGACTCATATATTGTATACCTGAAACTAATATAACACTGTATGTTAACCATATTAAAATTAACACTTAAAAAATTAAATGGCCCATCAGAGATATTCTGGGCCAAAATGCCTGGGTCTTTCAACCCCTACCAGTATCAGTAATTGAATATAGGCCACTTTGGGTAGGACATGCTCTTGAACAAGGTGGCTCTTTTCAGTTAAGGCAAAGAACTGGCATCCTTCCTTGAAAAGAGTTCAGACAGTGCCTATTTGTGTCTACCACAATCCTCCACCCTTGCTTCTCCTTAAGAAAACATCTTGATGAATATATTTAAACAGGTCTTCAAATTAATCTGAGTGTCATATAGAGTTCCTCTAACTTCTTTGACTCTGGGTAATTTGTGAAACTTGGATAGTGACATTGGTTTTTGATGAAACTCATGATCTGATATCTTTTGGCTTGACCCAGGACTGCCAACCTCCACCTAACAGCTAACTCACTGTCACCTGGCTCTCTCCATTACAGAGAAGCCTCTGAATCTATTTCCTATTGTCTCTTTGCCCTTGTGCCTGCTAGTTTACTATATGTCACAGGATCCACTTAGTTCATTGTATCTACTACCAAGAAAGTCCCTGCAACTCTCACTGGCTCTCAAATTTGCTGCTTTGAAACTCTATTTCATTGAAACTTCCTCATTTAGAAGCTGGAGCAGGGGCACTTCCCTCCATGCACTATATGTTCCTGCTGATACACTATTACTTCCAACTTTGTAGTTAGATTGGGTTATATGACTACTTTGGGTCATTGAAATATAAGCAAAAAGGATTTGAGTCACTCCTAAAATGAGGCATAAACAAGCCCATATAGAATTCTTCAGCATCTTTCTTTTCCTTCCAGAGTAATTAAAGAAGCTGTCTGTTTCCAGTGATGGACCCTCCACCCATCATCTCTGGGTAGCTGTATAGCTTAGAGACCCCAAGGTGAGAAATAAAACACCAATGAGAAAGAAATGCTTGCTGTGCTGAATTACTAGGACATAGTGATTACTTCTGATTATAGCTTAGTTTGTCCTAATTAATATAAAATGCCACAAGGAAAGTGTGATTGTCCTGGAAGAACTAAAATGCCTTCTTTTGCCCAACCATGCAAATCTGGGCTGGTCTTGGTAGAGGTGAGGGCCTCTCTTGGGGGTTAGGCAGTTCACAATCCACCTCCATTTGAATAGGTAGTGGGGAGAGCTCCTGCCTTCAATATTATTACCTCCAGTATATCTACTACCCACATCCCTAAATCCTGGTTCTGTCCTAGAAAGTAGAAAATCAATAACACAAATTGGCATGTATAAAGTGCTTTGAATAGTGTCTTGTGCACAGTAAGAGCAGCAAGTATTAGCTCTTGCTTTTCACTGGAATTAAACTCCATAAAAGGAGTGATTTTTGCCAATTTTATTTGGTGCTTATACCTCAGCACCTGGAATACTAACTAAAACATATTATACATCAATCAATTTGTGTCAAGTGAATAATAAATAAATGAGTTAAATAAATGATAAATGAATGAAGGTAAATATTTGATTTTCCCTCCGTCCTCTCTGGATCTCTATCCTTGTTTCTTATAACATATCAACCCCATATGACCAGAATGAGGTAAATATTTTTTCTCTAATCACCTATGCTTTCTTGCCAATGCCAGCTTTGTTGCTACATATTATTACCCACTGATATCTTCCCTACTCTACAGAAGAAACATTAATTCTGGTCAGTTAAGCTTGCTGTCCTAATTGAAGAATCTCCCTACCTTTGAGTTTAAGCCTCACGCAGATATAGAAAGCAACAAAACCACAATGATGTGGAGCAAAACCCATGACATGAATGTTAGTGATAAAATGTTCCCCATAACATGCCTTCTTACTTTTATAGCATGAGGTTGGTAACATACACCTCTGCCTGTGATTTATCCTGGAAAACTTGTAAATAGTATTTATATTATTAAGATTTTATTAAGATATTTACTATAGAAACAAGTGTTGTACTATGATTGTCCTTACCTACCTCTGTTTTTCTTCCATTGTTAGATTTCTTGTATTTTCTGCCTTTATCATATATTTAAGGGCACTATCAAAACCATAGATTCTCCTTTGTTTCCCATACATCAGTCTCAAAAAAAAATTGATGTCTCTCTACTTTCATCTCTTATCTACACTGATGACTTTTTAGGTCAGGTTCACACCTGCTTTCCTTGGACTTCATCTTGCTGATCTCCTGAGGATGCTCCATTGATGTTTAAATCCTCTTTCTTTCTGTTTCTTGATTTCCTCCCTGCTTTTTCTGGAGCACACCTTTATGTAGTTCCCTGAGAATGTAGCGCCATAAACTGTTAGAATGGTATCCCATTTCACTGGTATGAAACTCTAAGTTAAAACCCTTTTATCTCAGAATACTAGAGGTGTTGTTCCCCTACTTCTAATTTGGTTTAAGAAATTTTATTGCCAGTTTTATTTTTTTTCTTTGTAATTGAATTTATTAAATATGTTTCCTGTTCAAGTGCTTTCTGGTAATTTCTTCATATTGTTATGAAATTTCAAAATGTTATATCTCAGTATTGTTCTTTTTAATCATTCTTTTGTTTTGTTTTCTAAATACAGGGTGGATGGGTCTTTCTTGCCTGAAGATAATGTCCTTCTTCAGTTCTGAGAATTTCCTTTTTATTAGATTTTTTTATTATTTCCTTCAGTCTATCTTTTTTTTTTTTTCTGGTTAATTAATATTAATAAAATAATGGCTATAGATTGATCTTCTATGTCTTTTAACTTTTCCTTTATTTGTTTTTTCTTATTTTTGTGCTATAATTTCTAGGAGATTGCCTCAGATTTGTGCCATGACATTTATTTAATTTCAGCAGTAATAACATTATTACCCAATGTAATCTAATTTTTAGGGCATTCTTACATTATAGATAATTTTTATTATTAAATTCATTTGAGGATATTAGTAGAGTTTAGTATAAAATTATTTTATCTTGATTAAATTTAATTCTCTTTTTCACCTGCTCCCTGGGGTTGTTTTTTCTCCTTACTTTCCTAGACCATTACCTTCAGGTTGCAGTCTTCTCTCATATATCTAAAATAGAAAAACATTGTAGTTTGATCATGATTACAAGTAAAACAAGAGTCATGCTGGGTGGGGAGCTCTGTGTAAAGGGAAGAGGCTATTTAGTTGGCAGGCCCAATTTTATGGCAAGTAGCTACAGAGGCAGCATTTTTTTTAATGTCCATGATTCTTGAGTAATTAATTTGTTATTATTTATAGCATACCCTATATATAAAATATTAGAATAAAAAAGAATATCTCTGTTAGAAACAACCTGATTTTTTAAAATGCTTAAATATCTCCAAAGTCCCCAGTGTGACTTTGATAATGGTATTGTAACCCCATGCTCTTCTCTGAAGGTTACTGAGAGTCTTAAAAATGTGTATACATTCTTGAAAAATGAATTGCTTTGTTTCATATAGTCATATGCTTCTTGTAAGTAGAGATATATTGTGTGTATTCTTATGTGGCTTAATTATTTTTCATAGAACATACTTTTTTATGTGGCTCATATTTTTATGTGATATAGGTAGCTACAGGTCATTCATTTTTATTGCTTCTGCCAGGCCTTCTAAGGACTTAAGAGCCATTAAGTACCTTCCACAACATTTCTGCCTTAAGAGTCTCAGGCTACATAGAGAGTGGAAAACCTCTGAGAAAACTGGCTTGTTGCTATGTGTTTTTAAGGGGTACTATTCTACTTCATGAAATTGGAGCTAGCAAAATTCCTCACTCCACCTTGATGGTGCATTTTTTCTTCTCCAAATTCACTCAGGCATAATATATATCCTGTTGTGGCTCTTGGGAGCATGTAAGATATCTAGTACTGCTTCCTACAGGGATCAGGCCCTACAGTTTGTTTCTCAGGATAAAGGCCAGATTCAGAACCTACTTATGTTTTAGCATTATTTCTCTTGTCTGCTTGACACAAGAAGTTATCCTTAATTTTTTCAATAAAAAGTTTTTTGTAAGTATGATCTGTCTAACATCTTTAGGTTTATTGTTCTGAGAAGTTATGTATACTTAGACAAACATGTTGCCAGGAAAAAAATCCCCACTATTTAATTTTTTAAAAAATTTTGCAAATCCTGGGTTGTTATATAATGGAAAGTGGTCTCATGGGTGAGATGTGGTTGTGACTATGTTTCAGTGTATACATTCCATGTGTATATTTTCAATTAATCCCCATCTACTGTGCTCTCTTGGCCTTTCTGGGATGAACCTGTAAACATCAGCTCCCTAGAATAAATATAGCTCACTCTGCCTTTATGATGTGCCTGAAGTTTTTTCCAATTGGTTTAATCATTCTTCCACTCACTTCTTATTTCCAGAAATCTCTTAAAATTTTTTATTGTTCTCTTTTAAAGACTCACCCCTTGTTGTTTTTATTGGCATACATCTGTTATTTTTTATTTATTTATTTTTATTTAAACATATAATGTAACCCCACCACCCTTTCCCAACCCCCCTCCCCCCCAACCCCCCTCAGTTTGTTTTATGACATTAAGAGTCTCTTTTGGTTTGTCTCCCTCCCAATCCCATCTTGTTTCATTTTTTTAAGGACATCTCTTATCTATCATTTAACAGTATCTCAAGAAGTACAAATTATAAAATATAGCGCTTTGGCTTCTTGTACTTAAAACACCCCCAGATCCTTTACTCTTTTTAGACACTTTACTACCTGTAACTTAAACTATATGACTTAATTGTCATATCTTATTTATAGTGGGAGAAAACCATCTGTTTATTTCTCAGTTAGATGAAAATAGCATTCATGCCCAAACCTAACAGTCACACAGTGTGTAATAGGAACAACCAAGGTCTTGGATATCAGTAGATAAAATATCACTCAGAATAACAGGATATAAGCAAAGTGTTTTGTAGTTCAGAGAACACAGATCCCAGTATGAACCTTGGAGCCATCATTAACAGTGGGGCAAAACTGAGGCAAACCACTTAGTTTATCAGATGATCAGTATCATTATCTCAACTATAATGAAATCCTATGTAGATTTCAATTGCAAATTTGATGCCAGATATACTTCAGAAGGATTCTATTGTAAATATTAAATGAGTCACCAAAAAAACAACACATTGTTCGGCACCTAAGAGATGGTCAAAATTATTTCTCTTTCACATTTTCTGTCCTGCCTTGCCTTTCATTTCTCTTCCTTAGAATAAAAACTGGTACAAAACAAAAATATTAACTAGTTAGATTCTTGGTAAAGCCCACTGAAAGAAACAAATTTTGTCTATCCTTCCAGCCCAGGTCTTTTCTCTTTTATCAAAACCTACCTCTTGGAGTGAACTCTAGTCCCTAACTCAGCAAGTGCTTTTGTAGGAGTGGAGTTGAGAAGCTAAGTCTCTGTTTAGTTAAGGTGAAATAATTCTATTTCTTCAAATGAGTCACAGGTTTGGTTCATGCATTGCCTAAACTCAAAAATTTATTCAGATGTTAAATACCATTTCTGGTCATTTTAGATGACCTTTAGTGTTTGGAAAGCATATTTAACAATTATCCATCCATCAACTTGCTAATGTCTACTGAATTTTAAATTTTTACATTGTGCATACATTTTAAAGGTATTATATAAAAACAATTTATTCCTCATGCATTGGAAGTGTCTTTTAAACACAGCTGGGAGCTCTATTCAGCCACCAGACTCCCTCCTTCACTGTAATCTCTAGGATCTTTGCAAAAGCCTGCCTTTTGATTCTTCTTATATTTATAACAACAATCTGGATGTTATTTCTCACCCTTCCTAGGGAGTTACAAATAGAGAATCAAAGCTTCATCATCTTTGGGGCTGAGGCATTCACTGAGATAACAATAGGAAAACAAGTGTAGTCTCCAGGAAATGATCATCATGGCTGCCATGCAGTTTATTTTGAGCTAAACTTTTTTTTTCTATTAAGAGGTTTATATTTGTAGAGGAAGTAGGTAAGTATATGGAGTCTTATTTCTTCTTCAATTAAATTCAGAATATTATTATTAATGTCTCCCATATCTAAAACATAGTTAGATATAAGCATTAGGTTATAAAAGGTAACTTTGGCATAGTCTTACTCTCAAATATATGCAGTATAATGCTATGCATTATGAAAGAATTTTAAATGTCATGGGTATAAAGTGAGTGTCTGCTCATGGCAGGTTAGGATGGGCTTTAAGCTAAGAGATAGGTTTTAAATAATGGGTAGAGTTTTGACAAGCAGAAGTGCAGACAGGTAAGCATTTCCAGCACAAAAAAAGCAATGTAGGGTGGGTGTATGTGTGGATGTGCATGGGTTTGGACTTTATAGCCATCCTTTCTCTTTTGATGGCAAAGGTATTGAGGCCCATATGAGCTTGCTTAAAGAACAAACATTATCTTCAGCAGATATAGTTACAGCATGTAAGATTCCAAGAGTAAACTGGAATCCAGTACACATATACCATGAAGCTTCTTGTTCTGCCTCATATTTTTTGTTTCTCTGTGCATATCTATTCCACTATATATTTTGTTGAAGACCAGGCTCCCTTGTTTTCCTGTCTATGGCTTTCCAGAGCTCTGGGATTTATGTTCCTTTTGTTAAAAGTTGACCAAACTAAGGCTGGAATCTTGTAGCCTCAATTCCAAATTCCGCAGGGAAAATATCTGTCCATAGTAAAAACAATTTTTCTAAATCATTAAAGTCACAATGAAGACAAACAACCTGAGTTCTATGGGTGCAAACAAGTAAACAGGTTAGGATAAAAAGCACCAGCTCCTAATAAAAAGGAGAGATCAGGAGTAACCACCCCACAAGTGCCCACTTAAGTGGTGAATATTTGAACATATGACATTTTAAATGCAATGAAGTATGAATGTAGAAGTATAAAAGATGCTAAAACTAGAAAAGTCAATCAAGATGATGTCATGAAGACTTTTTATAGAACTTCAAGGAATCAGAATTTTATCCTTTACGCCAGGAGGAAACATTAAAATATTTTTAAAAGATTTTATTTATTTATTTGTCAGAGAGAGAGAGAGAGAGAGAGTGCACAAGCAGGGGGAGCAGCAGCAGAGGGAGAAGTAAGTTCCCCACTGAGCAAGGAACCTGATACAGGACTCGACCCCAAGACCCCAGGAGCATGACATGAGCTAAAGGCAGATGTTTAACTGACTGAGACACCCAGGTGTCCCAGAAACATTAAAATATTTAAATAGAACTATTAAATATTTAATTACATTATTAGTAGTAGTATCTATAAGTAGATTCATATGGAAGCAAATAGAGACACAGGGACTACCAAGAAAGAGACTGCCATGTTTCCGATGAGCAGTGATGGGTTAGAGTTGTGGCACTACAACCAGATAGCTGAATTCTAGTATGAAATCAAGTCAACTGGGTTTGGTGTCCTATCTTTTATAGGGCAAATAGAGAGGTCAGATGAGACTGTGAGCAACTAATTCTTCAAAAATAGCTGTCTCATATGTACACTGTACTAACATGGCTTGAAGTGATTAAAAAAAAATGAAATGTGTATCATCTTCTTTCATTGTTATAGCCCAAATGCTCACCTTTTTGAGTGTGCACTGAATGAAGGCCAGGAGAAAAGTCTTGTGATTTTGCATCTCTGTGAAATGAAACATATGACCTGAGTTCTACAGAGAAGTTATACTACATAATGGGTAGCCATATACAATCAACAGATATCAATGAAAAGGGGACTATGAAGACAACTTGATCTGGAAAATATTAAGTGAAATGACTTTAGAGAAGTTTTTCATCACCAGGACAACCCCAGACTTTTAATATATTAATGTTTTGGATGAATCTTTAAAAGCAGCAGTATGATATACAGAATCTCCTATATAAGCATGAAAACACTTTTTAGAGGAATACTTATATGGGCTAGTATTGTTTGAAATGCAGGGTAAAATTCTTTGCTAAATATAGTGTTTTCTTAGGATCAAAAATGTTATCTCCATAGTGAATATCATTTAGAAAATTTCACCTTAGAGTAAACTGATTCAACTTTAAATCAGAACATACCTTACACCGTATTAAAATGCCTAGGAATGATTAAAACCATGAAAATTGTTCTCAGTTTCCTTCATATTTTTTTAAAGAATATGTTTGTTTATTTGATAGAGAGAGACAAGCAGGCGTAGCAGCAGGCAGAGGGAGAAGCAGGTTCCCTGATGAGCTAAGAGCCCGATGTGGAGCTAAATCCCAGGACCCTTGGATCATGACCTGAGATGAAGGCAGCCACCTACAGACTGAGCCACCCAGGTGCCCTTTCCTTCAGATTTATGGCCCAGATGCTCTTCCTTCTAAGAGTGTGCTGCATGAAGACCAGGAGAATGGGTTTGTGACCTTTGCCTTCCTAAAGGAACTAAACAGGTATTGTGAGTTTTCTAGAGGAGAAAATCATACTATTTATTGGATTATTGAAGAACTGCTCAGGCTGTACCTTAACAGAGAAAAGTACTACCTAAACTGACACTAAGGCCATGAAAATTAAAATCCAGAGTAATATATGATGAGAGACATAGTGAACATTGAGCAAGAATGGTTCAGAGCTGCAATATCCTAGCACTCTGTTATATTATATGATCGGATGGTTTTAGGAAAATGATGCTATAAAGTGAAAGTAAGTATTGTTGATCTCTGGATACCTAACTTTGATCAACTCTTTTTAGAAACAATTGTAATAATTTTTAAAAAACTTTTCAAGGAGAAAATATTTATTAAATAAATATTTATTCCCTTATTCTTTGTTGTCTAAATCAATTGCAAATTAAATTTCAGATAACTTCAGAAGCCCATGAGATTATGTATGTGAGATTATGTAATCATACAGTGGTAAACAGAGACATTCTGCATCACTCCTTACTCAGATGTGTTCCCTGAAATAGTTATATCATCATTATTTATAGGGACTCCACTAGAGACCTTCTAAATCAGAATCTCTAGAGATGTGGCCTGAGAATCTGCAATTTTAACAAACATTCAGATGATCCTATGCATATGGCATTTTGAGAAATACTACACTAGGTTTTCCTTGTGCTAAGAATGTATAATCGTCATTATCATTTTAAAAAAAAACCTCCAAAAGTACAGGACAACCAAAGACATAATTATTCATTAGTTCAGTGACCACATACGGTGTGCTTTCATTATGATGACTTCAAAGATGTATAAGGCATTGTCTCTGCTCTGAAAAATTGTACATGGTTCTTCTGCTTTTGATATTAAATCAATAAATAAAAAGAAATTCCTTGGGATAGTATGAAAGTCACAAAAATATCATTTGGCACTTCTAGAGTTCCATTCCTGCTGATAAAAGTTTTTTTTTTTTTTTTAAGTCTAGCTCTCAAAAGTGGTTTACAATTAGTTTATCCACTGTGAAGGTGGATATAAATGATAAGAGTTTCATATACATGTATTTTTTAATATGTATTTCCTCCCAAGCCTTCAGAAGAAATGTCTATCAAATCAAATAGTTGATGCACTTTGAACATTTAACTCCAAAAGGAAGATGACATTTTTTCATTAGTTTAAGATTTATATGCTAAAGTATCTGTCACAATAATAATAAAATCTGACAGTGCAGATCATATGGGTTTTCACGTAGCAGAGGTAATGTGTTCTTTGGAAGATATAAATGACAATTTGTTCAAATCAGAGATTTAAAAATTTAGACAAGGACGGGAGTTCCAAAACTTTATATTTTGCCATTTCAAAATCATTTATTAAACAATATTTATGTCACGTCAACCATACTGATTAATATTTTGTGTATAAGAATGAATATAAGTTGTTATTATGTCATCATATACTACTGTGGTTATTAACATTTTCAAAAAAGGTCAGGTGTCAGTCAGCTCAAATGCAACTACAAAGGGATGTTTTTAGATATAAATTTGAACATAATTATTGTGTTACAGCTGAATTCTCTGTGCTTTTTTTTCTTTTCATTTTTCCTTGGTAGCTGTGGCATGCTTAATTCAATCCACTCTGTGCAATGGTACTGAAAAATATGCACATCTTTAAAGAAAAAGAAAAGAATGTCTTCTCAGAAAAACATATAGAGAATTAATGCAGTACAGTCACTGACTTTCTGCATTGCACCAAAACCCCCTGCTCATGCAATTGTGCCCCAGTTAGACCTCATTCTTGAGTGAAGGGCCATGTTTCATTCTTCATCACCATCCCTGTGTCCTGAACTAGATCAAGGCAGTGCTTAATAAATGCACACCAAACACCACTGAGAGGTAATTAAAATAGTTTGCTACATACCATTAAACTGCATAAATGCTATAAGGGAATTATACACATATTTAGTAAATTATAACCAACAAATACTTCAATGTCTACATTCAAAACAGAAAATAAATGGTGGGAAAACCACATCCTATGTTTCCTTTAAACCTATGCTCCCAACTGTTTCAACAAACTGTATTTTTAGTTTAAAATAACTAGGAAAAAATGTGGCCTCTCAGGGCTCTATTTAATGCTAAGAGATAATAATTTATCCTGAAAGAATTAATACAGCTTCTAATGTGCCTTACATATTCTCAATACGTAGCTTATGTTGTGGGAGTTTAGCTTCTTAAGGCCTAATTTTTCTATACATGGAATGCTTATTTTAGTTTCTTTACCTAAAGAGTCCTTTAGAACAGTCATCATTTTTTATTCTCTAAGCTACATTTTGTTGTCAAATCATATTTTACATGAATACTGCAGAAACGCCAAGTTGCACCCTCAGGGAAAGAATCTCATCCCATCTCCAGCCCAAGAAGGATTAATCACAGATAAATATAATGTGAAGCTATAGCATCTTATAACTAAAACATCTTTACATAAACAGAGTACCAAGAATTTTCAGAAATAAAAAGAGAAGTTTTCATATTGAAGCTTCCATTAGAAATAAAATCTCCCTCCATAGAAAAAGTGTCCAGGGAAATTTTTGGGGGTGTTAAACACCTTCCACAAAACTATACGCCATATCTGGAAGGAGACTGACATACCCATCCTCAACTTTTTGGATCAGTGTGTTTTCTATGTTTCAGTTCTCCTATTCCTACTTTTTCTTTGTAAAAATTATAAGTATTTATTTCTATTAATATATAAACATTATGTGAAGTAAAATCAATTTTCCAAAGTCCTAAATAAAATCTTGTATAATGTCTATTTTTTCACTGTTTTTTTCCTTTTTTTAATTTTATTTTTATTTAAACATATAATGTAACCCCACCACCCTCTCCCAACACCCCTTCCCCCCACCCCCCTCAGTTTGTTTTATGACATTAAGAGTCTCTTTTGGTTTGTCTCCCTCCCGATCCCATCTTGTTTCATTTTTTTCTTTTCCTACCCCCTTAACCCCCACCCCTGTTGCATCTCCACTTCCTCATATCAGGGAGATCATATGATAGTTATCTTTCTCCGGTTGACTTATTTCGCTAAGCATAATACCCTCTAGTTCCATCCATGTCTTTGCAAATGGTAAGATTTCATTTCTTTTGATGGCTGCATAGTATTCCATTGTATATATATACCACATCTTCTTTATCCATTCATCTGCTGATGGACATCTAGGTTCAGAATGGGAGAAGATATTTATAATGTCTATTTTTAAAAGCCATTAAAAATTAATAGTCATGACACCAAGCATCATCTAATCAGCAAACACCTCGTAAAACCATCAGTCCATCATATAAATAACTGTATATTAAACAAAAAGAAGAAAACAAGCTCTCTGTGTGTGCTTGTTTATATGTACATCCAAGCTACATGCATGTGCAATCTACTGTTTTAGGGGCCTGTTTAGAAGGAATTCACAATGCAGGGATTGGTGTTAAGGTAAGTGGAAAATAAGGAAAGAATTTAGGGAAAGCACTCTGTTTTCCTTTTATTTTGCTTGGATAGGCAATTCATGTAAGTAATTACATAAGTATGCAAAAAGATTTTGTTCAGTCTGGATGCATTGGTTAATGTTTTAGTCATGAACAACACAAAAATCTTGGTGAGATACCAAAAAAGGTATCTGCCTTGCTCCTTCTATATGTCCCTTGCTTATCTGCAGGGGGAGTTCTGCAGATTTTATTACTCAATCACAGCAGCCATGTGTTGAATATTGCTGGTTGCAGTGCCAGAGAAAGGCAAGAAAGCTCTGTAGGGATTTGTTTTAGAAGTTAAAGCACCACACCAGAATGGCGTAAGGTATTTCCATTCATATTTTATGACCTAGAAGTCATCACTTTGTTATACCCACCCCCAAAGAAGATCAGAAAATACAATCCCACCAGTTGACAAGAAGGAGAAAAGAATCAGGTTTGAGCATCTTGCGCCGATGACTCCCTCTCATATGTACTTTGATCCCAAACAGGTCTTTGCACCAGTGCAGAAATAAAGACAATATAAACGAAGTGCCCCACTAACTAAGGTGGCAAGTCTGGGCAACAAGGCTGGCATTTTCTTTGGAAGAGAATACCCAGTTAACTCTGTCTTCTTGTCCAGCCCTTGACCACTTCTCGTTATCCTGAATCACTTTATTGTACAGCCTGACAAATTGCCTGGCTCATCCCTGAGATTATGAGCTCCCTGAAAAAATTAACCATTTCTCATTTCTTTCAGCACAAGGCCTGACATATTGTAGGTACTCAATAAATTTAATAAGTAAATGAATGGCTCTCAGAATGCCTGGAAACTTTTAATCAGAGGGCTGAATGAGATTTATACCATACTCAACTTTTATTATTTCTTACAAACCAAACTAAACTTCAGGTTTTTATAATATCACTCCAATCAGCTTGGTTATAGAATTAACCATTTCTATAGGTAGTTAGTCATCATTTTTAATACCCGAGTTATGTTATTCTCATATTTGATGTCACAGTTAAGGAGATATTTTTGCAAATGGAGCATTTTAGAACCAATATCTAAGAACAAGGACTGATTTAAAGCTACAATTTAGTATCAAAGATAATCTACATTATGAAGCCTAGACGTTTAGAGATTTCTGAACATCTTTTAAATTATATCTCAGAAATATATGCATGTACATTGCTATATAATTCATTTCTAAAAAGTGCAGGTTTTCTCTTCTGTTTCCTCCTTTTGCTTGATATTTGTACTTAATATTGGGTGGGTAAAGTACTGACCTCTGAGTGCAGACTGAGAGCTATGCCTTTCTTTCTCAGACAGAAGAGCTAAAAGTGATCACCTATTTAAAAATTCTGCCTTCATAGTCAGGGAGCCTTGTTTATCAGTTATTTAAAAAAAAAAAATTTAGGCCTCCAATATAAGGCCAATTTTAGATAAGTTAAGTTAGATAAGGGCTCATTCATTTCAGAAATGAACAAAAAAGGAAAGATGTTACTAAAGCTACTAGACCTTATTCTACTCAAATATTGAATAATCTTGCCTTTAGAATTTCATAATGCTCTATCAATCCCTTAGATAGTGAATAGACCCAGAGATGATAAAATCACTTTATCTGAGTGTTTATAAGAATCAATCAACAGGGGTGCCTGGGTAGCTCAGTAGGTTAAAGCCTCTGCCTTCTGCTCAGGTCATGATCCCAGGGTCCTGGGATGGAGCCCAGCATCGGGTTCTCTGCTCGGTGGGGAGCCTGTTTCCTCCTCTCTCTCTGCCTGCTTCTCTGCCTACTTGTGATCTCTGTCTGTCAAATAAATAAATAAAATCCTTTAAAAAAAAAGAAAAAAGAATCAGCCAATAATAAAGTGTAGTGATTAGGGTCATTTATTTCTGTATGTTACAGCTTAATGAAATATAATTGGCTCAAACTATCCTCATCCTACCCTCCATAAAAAACAACAGTAGGGAGAGGATGGGTATTGGGATAGGCTTTCATAAAGGCTAAATCTAAATACAGGGCAGGCTTTGTGTAAGGTTTGATTTAACAACTCATGTAAGAACACCAAAATCCTTTTTTATCTCATAATGACTCTTCCAGGTGCATCCAATTTTCTAGCCATGGTGACAATATCAATTATTGCTGTTTACTAGACCACCACAAAAGTAAGTGCCTTAATAGACAATGATTTGCTATTTCTCACAATAATGATGGCTGGCCATGGTTCCTCTACTGCACTTAACAGTGTAGCTTCATTAAGCTGAGGTTTCACTGAGCTGGAAGGTCCAAGATGGCCTGACTCATAGCTCTGAGAGTTGAAGTTGGCTGGCATCCTAAATATCATGGATCTATTCCTTCTGGTGTATTATCCTCTAGCAGACTGAACTGGCTTCTTCATGTGATGGTCTTAGAGCAGAGTTTCAAAAGAGTGAAATGGAAGCTGCATGGCTCTGTTGTCACTGCTTTCATCTTCTATTGGTCAAAGCAAGTTACAAAAACAGCCTGGATCCCAGAGGTGGAGAAAGAACATTCATCTCCTGCTGAGAGCTTTGGAAAAGGTACCAGAATGGAGCACAGATGCAGGAGGCTTTGATTCATTCTTCCATTGTGGCCAAATAGTTGCTTTATTTCCAGTAAAGCATATTTTTACACAACACCATACCATTCAGTGAGTGGCAATGTATATTGTAGTGGTTATTGCACAAAAAGGGAGGAAGATTAATTCCTTTACCTGAAGGCAAATATCTGACCCAACCCTTGAGCCAGGAGAATTGTACTTAAGCCAGTTAGATCATAACACCTGGGGCTGGGAGTTGACTCAGCAACACTCAATCTACATTGTCCATAATTAGAGGTAGTGTTTTACCAAAAGAGGATTAGGGCATTCCTTCCAGGCTAAAGAACACTAAGTACTGTCTCAAAAACAAATGAAGTTCATCGCATAATGCTAGAAAATGGGAGTGTGAACCTTAAATCTCTCAACAACAACAACAACAACAAAAAGCACTAGTGCCTTTTCTGTCACACCATCCCTCCTTTGTTATTGGTGTTTTGCACCTGAAATTAGGATAATACGAATTAAAAGCCATCATTCTCTGTAGTCTTTCTGTATGGTCTTAATTACCTCCCTAAGCCTCATTTCCTTCAAAGACTGTGAGTATGATCATGATAAGGATGTTGGGAAATAAAATGAAATTATCTATGGTAAATAACTAGCCAAGTATCTTGGCACTTATAAACATTTCCAAGTGGCCTGTACTGCCGTGAGCTTCAACAATATCATTATCAGCATTTCAAAAAAGTTACTTATTAATAATGACCTATAAATGTATTTATTTTCTAAATAGTCCCTTTTGACTGAATATTTTTACCTTAAAATATTTTATTATATTTCTGTACATGAATAAGCAGAATTAGCCTTTCAAAAAAGAAAATCAAAATACCAAAATCCTGTCTGTGTTATGCTGAACCAGTTTTCATAGATGTATTCTAGAAACACAGATGATACTCCAGGGCTCCTAAAGAAATTTTATAACCACAGGTATAGCATAATCTAAGTCCATCAAAAGTCACTTACTGTAAGTCTGCACATTTGAAGTGTACTCACAGAATGATTTTGCAAAGAACCAGGGAATAACCACAGCTCAGGAGATTTAAAGATGACCTAGATTGTATACTGGAATCATTTCAAAATTGGCCAAAATGGCCTAAAGCAGCACTGAACAAGAACTTTTCTCTGAATTTAAACTTAAAATATATGCATGCTTTTGATTACACACTTCTATAATATGACTTACATGGCCTTACACAGAATTTTAAATAAAAAAAGAGAAAATGGAAAATGAATACGAGACAGGGTTGACAGATAAGCTTAACTCTGGCTGGGGATCTTGTTTATTCTCTCAATTTCCTATTTCCAAATTTCACTTGAGCTTCATTTCTGGCTTGGGTCTCCTCTTGATTTGATTATTGAGGATTGAGAATCTGTTTTAAAGGAACTTAAGAGCTGAAAGGCTTTCACTTGCAATCACATTTACTTGAGGCATACAGACATGTCTTGGTAGCTCTATCCTCAGGCCCTCATTTCTTCCCAGTAGCAAGCACCACTCAAAGTATGAGAGCAGCTTGCATTAGCTCTAACATGCAAGCCCTCTCATTGCCTTGGAGACACTCAGGCAATTTATGATCATTTGTTGCAAAGAGCCTCTGCCATTTCTCTCAGCCAGAAGGAAAATAGCATTGCCTCCTCAATTGCTTCTCAAGGACTCAGCTAATGCAGCCCTGGTGCTCTTCTCTGGATAGAAATATCTACAAAGGCTTTGAGAGCTCAGATCAAGTATTTTCACTGTCAGCCACCAAAGGCGTTCTGCCCCCTGCCTGCCACAATTACAGGACTTTCTAACTAGCAGAAATAGGCAATCTGAAATTTCTACTAATGCTCCTGTCAATATTGAACTATGGATTGCCTGAAAAAGAGTCATTCTTTTCCCTTAGTGGCTCAAGTACATTGTGAAGGGTTATTAAGAGTCTGTGTCAGTCTGGGACAGGAGGCCAGAGGCTCTGCTATACCCAGTCACTAATAGCCCCCACTCCATGCTGTACAGAATTACTGACTCAGGGCTGGGTAGATAGAGGGGATATTTGTTCCAATATGTGGACCTCTTGCAAAGAATGAGAAGCACCTGCAAAAGAGCTAGGAAGAAGGATTGTGACAAAGTACATTTTAGAACATGAGAGGTTATTGCAGCAATGAAGTCTAGAAAGTACAAAGATTCTGCATGCATAGCTGTTAGTGAGGAAGGCACTAATGGAATTGGCAAGCCCCACTGCTTCAAATGGGTCTTCTACTTTTTAATTTTTTTTTTTTTAAGAAAAAGGAGCGAGGCTGGGAGAAGGGCAGAGAGAGCCTCTTAAGCAGGCTCCATGCCCATGCCCCCAAGCCCACACAAAGCCCAATGCAGGGCTCAATTTCACAACCCTGAGAAATCAAGAGCTGGATGCTTAAGCAACTGAGCTGCCCAGGCGTCTCTTTCTATTCTTTAATAGGAAGCAATGTGAGAGTTCCCAGGCCTGTGGGTTCAACAGGAGATAGAGAAATACCTCAAAGTACACGATGACTTTCCTGTAAGTTAGTAGAACTTCTTCAAAACATTTCTTATTGAAAGTAAACTCGTCATTCTATATGTATAGGACCACGATGCCACCAGATTTGAGATTCAAGGAGCCACACTGTAAAGGTAGTGTAACTTTTTCTTTCAGTGCACAGTTAAGTTGTAGAGGATAATTAAGAGTGTGTAGAAGATTATGAGATAAAGACCTTGTCTCGGCTATGCATCATTAGCTATATAAGATTTCCAATTCATATAACCATGAGACCAGTTGTTCACC
Source organism: Taxidea taxus jeffersonii (assembly GCA_003697995.1). Lineage (NCBI taxonomy): Eukaryota > Metazoa > Chordata > Mammalia > Carnivora > Mustelidae > Taxidea > Taxidea taxus. The sequence continues at coordinate 47,596 of RCUC01157599.1, forward strand.
AATATTTGTTGTTTTAATAGTCTGCCTGTTCTATAACTGCCACTTACTCTATAATCATTAGCTAATCCACTTGATAAAAAGTGTTCTCTTTGTAAATTCTTACAAACTAAAAACTGCAAAATTATTGTCTCCGTATTTTTCCAAACTGAAAATATAAGATCAATCCTTAACCCTTTAAGTGGCACTAATATAAATGGTATTAAAATCTAGGGGCTAGGGGCGCCTGGGTGGCTCAGTTGGTTGAGCAACTGCCTTCAGCTCAGGTCATGATCCTGGAGCCCCGGGATCGAGTCCCACATCGGGCTCCCAGCTCCGCGGGGAGTCTGCTTCTCCCTCTGACCTTCTCCTCACTCATGCTCTCTCTCACTGTCTCTCTCTCAAATAAATAAAAAACAAAAATAAAATATTTAAAAAAAAAAAATCTAGGGGCTAGAGAAAGAGTAGAGAACAATAAAAATCTTCATATCCATTGAAATGCAAAACCTTTCAAACCCATTTTAAAACATAAAATGTCCTTTAATTATTGTTGGGTTTTATCTGTCTCTCACAAAGCAAAAGGAAGCAAGAACTAGTCTCAAGGATTATTCAAGGGTTATTCTGTAAGACATTCCCATTTCAGATCAAAAACTCACTGAATGGGGGGCGCCTGGGTGGCTCAGTGGGTTAAGCCTCTGCCTTCGGCTCAGGTCATGATCCCAGCGTCCTGGAATCGAGCCCCACATCGGGCTCTCTGGTCAGCGGGGAGCCAGCTTCCTCCTCTCTCTCTGCCTGCCTCTCTGCCTACTTGTGATCTCTCTCTGTCAGGTAAATGAATGGAATCTTAAAAAAAAAAAAAAAGATTAAAAAAAAAAAACCTCACTGAATGGTGGTGCCTGGGTGGCTCAGTTGGTTAGGCGACTGCCTTCGGCTCCGGTCACGGTCCTGGAGTCCTGGGATGGAGTCCGGCATCGGGCTCCCAGCTCCGTGGGGAGTCTGCTTCTCCCTCTGACCTTCTCCCCTCTCATGCTCTCACTCTCTCTCTCAGATAAATAAATAAATAAATAAATAAATAAATAAATAAATAAAAAGAAAACCTCACTGAATGCCTAGAAACAGGGAGGTGAGAAGACAGACTCTATTCCAGTAGCTTATCATCTGATGGAAGATACCAAATGCCAACAATCATTTATAACAAGAGGAAAAAATAAATGCAGTATAAATCAAGATATAAGTAAACATGGCACAGGGTATAAAGGAAGGAATAATTGATTTTAAATTGGGATATTTGGAAATGCTTTACAGAGGACATGGAATCCTAAAGGATAACTGAGATTTCAGTTGAAGAAAGAGATCACAAATACAGCAGAATGAGAAAAAAACAAAACAAAAGACCTGAGAGAACATAGAACAGCTATGAACTTCGATGACTCATTCAGGGAATAAGGTACGGAGTAGAATGATAAAAGCTTATGATATCTATAGGCTGTATTTAGATAATGATTAAATCATGAGAGTCTTCATTCAGGGAAATATGTCTGCGTTACAGACAGCATAAAATAAAATTTACAAATTTAACCATTTTTTAAGAGTACAGTTCAGTGGTATTATATATATTCATATTACTATGCATCTCAACCATCACAACTATCACAACCATACCTCCAGAACTTTTGTCATCTCTGGAAACTCAAACTGTATAACAAATAAAAACTTCCCAACTCCCCCAGCCCTTGAAACTGTCATTCTACTTTCTGTCTCTGTTAATCTGACTACTCTAGATACCACACATAAGTGAAATTATACAGTGTTTGTCTTTCTGTGACTGGATTATTTCATTTACCATAATATCTTCATGGTTCATCCATATTGTAGCATATGTCAGAATTCCATTCCTTTTTAAAGACCAGATAATATTGCATTGTATGTATATACCACATTTTTTTTATCCATTCATCCCATGGATACCTAGGTTGTTTCCAACTTTGGCTATGGTGAATAATGCTGCTCTAAAAATTAGTTTACAAATATCTGCTCAAGTCCTTGCTTTTGCTTTTTTGGAAGTATATACCCCAAAGTGAAATTGTTGGATCATAAGGCAATTTTTTTTTAATTTTCTGAGAAAACACTATACCATTTTCCATAGTGGAAGTGCCATTTTATATTCTCACCAGCAATGCACAAGTTCTCCATATCCTCACCAACATGTGTTATTTTCTATTTCTTTATTTGTTGTATAATAGCCATCCTAGTGGATGTGAAGTGGTATTTATACAGGCTATTTTAGTTATTTTTCAGAACAGCATTACAAGGATGACATTTACTCCTGTTTTATAGATAAGGAAATAACCTGAAATAACTTCTCCAAGTGTCTTGGTTAATAAATGGTGTAACTGGAATAATATTTGAAGCTAGGTATGTAAAATGCAAATATATGTGTTTATTATAATAAGGGCATGGGATTTATTTTAAAATAAATAAATTAGTATGGCTAGCATTTGTGGCAGATGAGACACAGTCTTGTTCATTCATTTAAGCCTTATCTCATCCACTTTGCTATAAGAGATGTCTCCAAGTGGATGCCTTAAACCCCCACATTGTGCACAACCCAATTCTAATTCACTTGTCTTAATTTATCTCATATGTATTAACACACCCCAGTATATGATTCACTTCCTCATTTGTAATTTCTTTATACCCTTTTAATTCTAGGTATTCTTTCCTGAAACAAGATATGAAGTCTCTTTTGCATTTAGTTGTCTCATACCACCATGGAAAGATTATACATAATTCACCAAAAGCCCCCAGGTAAATTACTTAGAAAGATTACCCAGAAACATGATTCTTTTTTTTTGATGATTTTATTTATTTATTTATTTGACAGAGATCACAAGTAGGCAGAGAGGCAGGCAGAGAGAGAGGAAGGGAAGCAGGCTCCCTGCTGAGCAGAAAGCTCAATGTGGGGCTCGATCCCAGGACCCTGAGATCATGACCTGAGCCAAAGGCAGAGGTTTTAACCCACTGAGCCACCCAGGTGCCCCCTAAGACACTAAGCTTTAAGCCAGTAGAACTTTGTCACCCAGAATTATGTTTTCTGCCATGTCTTAGTCCGTTTGGGCTACTATAACAAAATACCATTGACTGAGTGGCTTTTAAACAACAAAATTTATTTCTTACAGTTTTGGAGGCTAGCAAGTCCAAGAACAAGATGCCAACAGTTCCAGTGTCCAGCAAAGGCCCACTTCTTGATTTGTAGAACTCTATCTTCTGTTGTATTCTCCTCACCTGGCAGAGAACAGAGAGTGGGCAAGCAAGCTCTCCTTAGAAAGGCACTAATCCCACTCATAACCTCCCAAAGACCCCACCTCCTAATACCATTACATTCGGGGTTAGGATTTCAACATATGGATTTTGGGGCAAAGGCACAAACAGTCCACAATATGCATTAATAGGGAACATTTCATGAGATGCTTTAACCCACTGAGCCACCCAGGCGCCCCCAGAAACATGATTCTTGCCTTGTTTTCTCTGGAACCTAGAGTAACATCAAGGAAGAGTCTTTATAAGATAGTTTTGGAAGCAATTGGAGCATTAAGTAGTCTAGAACAATAATTAAGAAGCTATTAGAATAATAGATGAAGGAAAAGTCAATGAAGATCTATTCTAATGGATGAGTAGTAAGTATGGAAAGAGAGCTTATAGGAGTGGTTATATAGGGGATGAGGAGGTTTTGAAATGTATGGTGGCTTGTGGTTCATGGAATGACAGAACTATTAGGCCAGATAAGGGAACAGAAGTAGGGCAACCTTCTTGGGTCCCTCCCTTCTTTGGGAGATTTGTGCTATTACTCAATATCACTCAATAACTATAGCTCAATAAACTTTGTTAAGAAGAAGAAAAGTAAGTTTAAAGAAGTGAATATAGGGACGCCTGGGAGGCTCAATTGATTAAGCAGCTGCCTTCGGCTCAGGTCATGATCCCAGCATCCTGGGATTGAGTCCCACATCGGGCTCCTTGCTCAGCAGTGAGCCTGCTTCTCCCTCTGCCTCTGCCTGCCACTCTGTCTGCCTGTGCTCGCTCCTGCGCTCTCTATCTGACAAATAAATAAATAAAATCTTTAAAAAAAAAAAAAGAAGTGAATATAATCAATTTTTGGATCTATAAAATGTAAACTAAATAAGATTTCTCTTGGAAAAGATTATTTAGGTGAAAGAAGGTCAAGGATAGTGTGTTAGTTAACTTTATGTACCTATTTGGTAGGTCCACAGGGTGCCCAAATTTTTGGTAAAACATTTTTCTATGTGAGTGTTTTGGGATGACAGTAACATTTGAATTGGTAGAGTGAGTAAAGTGGATTCCTTTCCCTAATGTGGGTAGCCCTCATCCAACCAGTGGAAGGCCTGAATGGTAAGAAATATAACTCTCCCACAATAAAGGGAAATTCCTCCCACCTGATTACTTGATCCTAGACATCAGCTTTTTTTCCTGCCTTGGGAGTGAAACGGATACTTCGGACTTTCTTGGATCTCCAGTCTGCCAACTTTTTGGACTCTAATCACACCATGGACTCCCTGAGTTTTCAGCTTGCCCACTGTAGATCAAAGATATATTTGAGTAAATACAATGTCCTAAAAAACAAGGAAGACAATAGTTTCAAGAAATAATATGATCCATGATATTAACAGCTCTTCAAAAGTCAAAGGGAATAAGGGAAAGAAGTCATGGGATTTAACCATTGATTACTTACTAGTGATGATGTAAGAGCAGTTTCAATGGAATAGTGAACGCAAAATTGGATTGCAAAGGATTCAACAATGAGTCTGAAATTATTAAACATAGCAAAGTAAGTCACCTACACTTCAGAGAATGAAGCTAGCAAACTAAAGGGGAAATTGGAAGACAGCTTAAGGAAAGAAAAGGATCAATATTTATTTTGGTACCTGAGAGGGTTGAGCCTATGGAGAAGTAGAAATAGAAAATGAATTAGAAGAGAAATATATGTGGTCCTACAGAATGCAGAAAGGTAAAGAAAGCAAAATCACAGGGCACCTGAGTGGCCCAGGTAGTTAGGCATCTGCCTTCAGCTCAGGTCAGGATCCCAGGGTCCTGGGATTAAGCCCCACATCAGGCTCCCTGCTCAGCAGGGAGTCTGCTTCTCCCTCTCTCTCCCCATTGTCCACCCTGCTTGAGCTCTCTCACTCTCTCTGTCAAATAAATAAATAAAATCTTAAAAAAAAGAAAAAGAAAGAAAGCAAAATCACATACTTAAGAGGAGTCTTGGGAGCTCATAAGGGTGAAACATGAAAAAGAATAGAACTTCTTTACTGGAGACTTCTCTAAGGACAGGGGTAAGTGAAAAATTCAGAATCACATATAGCTGGCACAGTAAACATACAACTTTAATTAAACACAAATATTCCATGTGTCAAAATCAGATATAACACAGGGCCACGATAACAGCAAATTAAAAACAAAAACAAAGGGGTACCTGGGTGGCTCCATCTGTTAAACGCCTGCCTTTGGCTCAAGACATGATCCCTGGTCCTAGGATGGAGCCCTGTGTCAGCTACTCTGCTCAGTGTGGAGTCTGCTTTGCCCTCTCCTTCTGCTCTTTCTCTCTCTATAGCTCTTACTCTCTCAATAAATAAATTAAATCTTAAAATTACTAATAATAAGACATTTGATATGTCAAACAGTTACTAGGTATTATGTCCCAGGAATGCCACAGTGCTTTACATAACATGCCAACAATTCCTCAGACTAACTCCACAAAGTAGACATAAAGTGTCCTTGTTTTAAAGATGAGAAAACTGGAGAATACAATGCTAAACGATATGCCTGAAATTGGTGAAGTAAAAACATAATCACTTGCTTAACTAGGACAAAAGATGATAATCTTTCCCATGGAACAATAATGTTCCAATAGTTAGAATTTTTGGAGGGAAAACACAGCAAAATACAGTAATTGTACAGCAGAACTTAGTATTACTATGTGTATAGTAATTCACTCCAGGCACTAAATAAGTATTTATTATAGATCAGTTATTCCACAGAAGGGTGAGAAAATGAGGGTCGGTACATGGGAGATAATTAAGGAATAGCTGCTAATTAAATCAATGAGTTGCTCTTCCAATTTGCATCATGCAGGAAGTTAATATATTCACCCCTTCCCAATTTCCATAATCACCATTTTCCACTTTCTGTATATCACAGCTGTCCTGTACCCTCTTCCTTTCTGGCACTTCCTTTTCTCATATACACAAACTATTTCTTTTAAGACATAATATATTATACTAAGTTTTATGGTTCCCTAAGTTTATATTTATTGTTAACATGATTGAAAGACATTATAAGTATCTGAAAAGACCCAGCATGTTCCTGGGGAAAGGTTATAGTGATTGTAAAATCAATAAAAGAATGAATGAATGAGTCAGTAACTTAAATGGAATATATATTTCTAGAACAAGGAAAAATCAGGTATGTCTCCTTGAATTCAACCACTAGATTGTTGCAAGCCTCTCTAATAAAATGAACAACAAGAAAAGAAAAATGAATAACAGATTCATTAGCGATAAAGCTCCAGTGAAAGAAATAGCAACAACAAAATTAGAAAGAGTTTGATGAGAAATATAAACAGTGTTCAGTGATTTAAGAAAGGTAAGTTAAGGGATGCCTGGGTGGCTCAGTTATTAAGTGGCTGCCTTCGGCTCAGGTCATGATCCCAGCGTCTTGGAATCAAGTCCCACATCGGGCTCCTTGCTCGGCAGGGAGCCTGCTTCTCCCTCTGCATCTGCCTGCCATTCTGTCTGCCTGTGCTCGCTCCCGCTCTCTCTCTGACAAATAAATAAATAAAATCTTTAAAAAAAAAAAAAAAGAAATGTAAGTTAAAACTGACCAAGGTCTCCCCATTGTTGGATTAGCAATTTAGCAGTAGAAAAATCAACATGGTTCTGAAAACACGGAGGGACAAAGAAGAAAAGAATCCAACAAAGAGCAATTAGACATTAACTGCATGTGAGCAAAGAAGGTTCTGGTAGTTTTGTGAGTTTCAACTTAAGTAGCAGCCATTGCCACTCTCTGGAATCAAAGCAATTTATCATCCAAGAAACAACTGCCAACGGGAGCATCACGAGGGACACACTGAGGTTGTACTTGTACTGGGCTTGGGTTTTCATAGGAAAGTATTGAATTTATCTGCAGTGTGGAGAGTCACTTAAGCTTGGTGTCAAGGGAAAAGGCCCATCTTATTAGTAGTGATGTTATCTTAGTTATTGTAGTCTGTCATAGTCTGAAAGGGTGGGAAAAGAGAGATGCATGTAGCTGCAGTTGCAGACAAATTAGAATTTGGTTTTCAGAAACCCTGTGTTACTGACCTTGTAGTTTCCACATAGGGGGCCTAATTTGGACTAGATATTTGAGGATCCAGAGTTCACATCTTGAATCCTCACAAGCTAAAGTAAATGTGTTTTAAAACTATATACAGGGCGCCTGGGTGGCTCAGTGGTGAAGCCTCTGCCTTCGGCTCAGGTCATGATCTCAGGGTCGGTCCAGGGATCGAGCCCCACATCAGACTCTCTGCTCAGCTGGAAGCCTGCTTCCTCCTCTCTCTCAGCCTGCCTCTCTGCCTACTTGTGATCTCTGTCTGTCAAATAAATAAATAAAATCTTTTT